>JBCEWB010154118.1:0-10611 GCA_039654565.1 Peronia peronii
CCCCCCCCCCCCCCCCCCCCCCCCCCCCCCCCCCCCCCTCCCCCCCCCCCCCCCCCCCCCCCCCCCCCCCCCAAAATCCACCAATCCTTTTTCCTCAGAAGATCTTTCATGTCCATCCTTCTGTTTTCAATAAGTCAAAATCTCTCTCACATGGAAAAAATTGAATTCGTTGTCGCAATGCAGTTTTTAATTTACAGAATGAACTAATGACACCATTTCAGTGGATCCCACTTGAAGCTTGGCGACCTGTCAATGTCTTGAAAACTGAGTGGTTATAGCCACTTTACGTTAACAATCTGACGGTAAGCTAAGTATCTATTATATTAAATTTTACTGCAAACTAAAAAATCATTCTGTCATGCCAAATCTGTCACCTGTTAACTGACATTTGAGTCAGACAACCCACAAATGGCGTTAAACAACAGATAATGTAGGTTACTGACCGAAGCCACTTTGAATCAACATTTCGATAAGTTCGCTGTTCATTTTATTACACGAAGAGCTGACTTTTCGTGCTACATCCATCAGTAGCAATTGACATTTGAGTCAGGGAGAAAAAGTGTGGGCTTTCAATCAAGATGTAATATTTCACCGCTGATATCAAGAACTTCAAAGGGGGATCTCCTTCTCACCTCTCAATCTCGTACCTCCCCAAAACTCCAAAAGCAAAACTGAATCGTGTAATTCATTGGATGGATCACCCCAATCTTCGGTCCCAATGGGCAAACGACCCCATAATAATGAGACGCTTAATTTCCATGGAACATGTCCATATGAAACATCCTGTTCTGTGCAATGAACCTGTCCCTTCACTAGGCGGCTCCGTATTATCATTATGCTTATTATTTTAAATTGTCACAGACTTCTCATACCAAGGGTAATAAATAATTCATGACGATAAATTACCCTCGTAAAAATGCTTGCAGCTAATAAAAAGAAGAAAAAAGGATGATAACAATAAACGCATCACAAAAAAATTAAAAAATCATAAATTTTTTGCAACGGTGGACGAAATATTTCAGATTGCTCATATCTTCAATTTCCATGACGCAGCGAAAGTCGATGTTTAGTGCTACTGTCTCTCAGGACGAGTGCTGGGTTCATGAGTTCTGCACTCCAATACCATCTCCCTATCACGTGCTGTTGAGGTGGGCAACTTCAAGGCAAGAGGTCACTGATCAATCGTGAACGTGCTCGCAAATGCTTTACTGCCTAATGCCATCATCAATAAGATGCAAATAAGTAAGGCTAACCCTAGACAGGTCAGCACGAACTGTTCCGAGCCCTCGTTTTCAAGATCGTGTTTATCTTTTTTAAAATCATTTTTCAGGTTTATTCGTTCTATTATTGCACTGGCAATAACTTTGACACTTGAAAGCCTAATCTTTTAAGTGCCTTAATCATTAAACTATTTGTATTACCGCATTGTTAGTAACTTCGACCCCTGATACATTGATGTCTTATGTGCCGTAGTCATTTGTCTCGTTCTATTACTGCATTGCTGAATTCCATCGTTAACAGCCCAATGTCTCAAGTGCCATGTCCTGCATTGTTAAAATGTTCGAATCTTAAAAGGTCTAATGTCTTAAGTGCCATTGACAAAAATTGCAATCACAAGGAGTAAAGACATTTCTCTATGAAAATCAACTTGATCCTGGACCTGACATTATCTTAGTTTTCATTCCATGGATCCGACACTTAAACGACAAACTGACTGTTAAGGGTAAAATTACAGTTTTCTCAAAATAACGGTGGTGGCCCTGGAGAGAAATAGGCTTTCGCGGGTCGATATGGAAACTGATACAAAGATGCATGGAATGACAAGTGAGTCCTTAACTGGGTGGGCTTTTGATACGTGCATACAGGGTTAAGACATGAACTGGTTTCCTACAACAGGGACTACGTCTAGATTTACACAACACTGAAACCATGTCGCAAACCGAATTCTTTTCTTGGTTTTCCTTTTCTCTTTTTTCTTTTATTATTTTAGTATTCATCATCTTAGGAAGTGTATAAACATTTTTAATGATATTTGTAGTGCTAGTGCCAGTGTCGGCTGTAGAGGCAGTGACAGACACATCCTTACATAGATATACATTCTTCCACTCTATCCCTCTCCAACATGAAATATACACAGATATGCATATATAAGCATACACTATTGTCCGAAGAGGATTCTACATGGGTGGAAACATTTAAGGGCATATTATTATGCCGCTTTGCTTAGGTGATGAGTACTGAAATAACAAGCGACCTTTTGAGGCGGAGTATAGAATAAAATTCTCACAAATCTTGACACCAACACTCTAATGGAATTTCAAATGATCATGTTGTTCGTCTACTATAAGCAAAAAGCTGTTACGTCCAAACACAAATACATGTCTGTATATAATTTCTCTTGGCATGATTATTGTAAATGGATCTGCTGTCGTTCGTAGGAAATTTCATTTGAACAACAGTGCTGAAGAGTTTTAGAGACATAAGATCGCTGAGTGACAGTACATCCGTTCAACTCTGTTTCCTTTTATCTACAAATGGAACGAAAACAGTCCACAACAACGGCACAGTATTCCTGGCTGAGCAACAACTGCTAAATATCATATGGCAAAGAGTGCTACAGAACAAACTTTTTATCTCTCGACGTGAATAACGAGGCAAACAACGGCTGAGATCACACAGAATTGCGTAACGTTATATCGATGTGCGAACTGGAAAACAACCAAAGAGCGATACCCCTGAGAATCGATGAATCTCGTCTAAATCTGTGAGAAGGATACCTTGTGCCCCTCAGTGCTGAAATCAGATGGAAACGTTCACACCTTGAGGGTTCCTGGGGACCCACTCTAGCTGTGATCAAATCAGAGTGGACAGAAATACCACACTGACCATACGGGGTAACCGTGTCAATTCCCTTGATTACCGATAGACCGTATTATCTAAATTTTGCCCAGCATCCCCTTACTGAAATATCGAAGGATAGTGTTATCAAAAGAATACAAAGATGATAATACGCACGTTTCTATATCTGGCTTCTATTGCGCAGTTATAAATTTGAAAGAAGGATACTTCATGTATCTCTCAGTTCAGTGGCGAAACCAGACGACAATGTCCACTCTTTGATGGTTCCCATTCTTGCTGTGATTAAATCTGAATGACAGAAATATCAAGCCTAGAAGGGCCCCAGTTTCCTAGCCACCCGACAGATTGTATTATCTAAATTGCATTCAGCGCCACCTTATTGAATTACTGAAAACTAGCGTTATCAAAAGAGCCACAGGAGAAACATATGCATATTTTTATGTGACATAATCCGCCTTCCATGGCTCATAACGTCATTAAGGGCTAGACGAGAAAATAATACTGCATATTCCTGTAGGATATGATCCGGCGTCTGTTTCTCAGAACATTAAAGGGCCATATGGACAAAATGCGCACATTTCAGTGACATAATTTGGTTTCTGTTGATGATAAACTGTAATATTAAGTTCTCCACGACACATCATAATGCACATAGTGATAATTACATAACCCATTCAATGTCTTCACCGTAGTATACTACCCCCTAGTGGGATGCCCATCTCTGACAGTCCAGTATGATTTTTCTCCCCATCTTTTCGAGGCTCCATCAAATCTCTTTCGCTCCCTCTAGTTTCCCGATTTCCCTGGAATTCAATTTAAATTTGTATCTGTCAGGTGCATTCTGCAAAGAGCGCTCCAAATTAGAGCAAAGGGCATATTTTGTTTACTCGGCAGCCACAAATTTCTAGCATTTTTGTCCGGTCAATATTTTACCACTTGCTCTTGTTTAAAATGAACATAATCTTACGGTTTGTCCGTGACGCCACCCCCAATGTCTACTACCTCTCTGCGTTGTAGGTGACGTATTTCATAAAGAAAGCGACACAATGGGAAACTAGGAGACGGGACAGATGGCATTATTGACATGGGCTGATGAAATATGTCAGTCTTCGTGCCATTGTAAAAAGGTTCCTCATATTGGTTCGGGCTCTACTGCATGCTTTCTGGGAAGTGGACGACAGAAAAAGACGTAATTTTTGGGCACGATGCATTACGATATCGAAAACAGATGGCAGGGACAAATATAGTCAGAGAGACAGAGAGAAAGAGAGAGAGAGTAGGAGAGAGATGGAAAGAAAATGACAAAGACTATGTCAATGAAGTTTATACCGGAGAATGGTATCAGCTGGTTGTCAACAATTGAGACGGCCATAGACAGGGTGCATGGCGGCATCTCCAGATCAGCCTTAAACTCTCTACGACAACGCTCCATTTTTTCCCCTTCTGATCGTATTTTCCTTATTTTTGCTGCATCTCCAAAGCTCCGCAAGCAGTGGATTCGCTGCCTTTCAAAAATTTTCAGTTGCCCTCACCAAAAACGATTCAAAATAAAACAATATACACCCATCGCTCACATTTCGACCAAAATTTTTCACATATTATTAGCTCATTCCCGGTCACTGATGAAAACACTTTGTCCACCATTTTCTATGATATGACACTCTTCGCTCACTCATTAGAAAAAAAAAAAAGAGGGGGGGGGGGGGGAGGGAAAATTCACGTTGCTTTTTTTAGTGGCTGGCCGGTAAATTATGACACTCACATTATCGCCATTCTCTGTGCATACAGTTCATGTAAATGACAAAAACAGCGAGATCCTTTGATACTGTTGTTGCTCGTCCAACATATGGACGGCATCACAACAGCTGCGGACGGCACAAAATCCTGTTGGAGCTAAATGGGTGACAGGCTTGCTAGGCCTAGCTTTGAGCCTTTCCTAATGCTTTCTCTAAAAAAAACACTGTCTTGAAAAAATCGCTTCTACGGCACTTTAAAATTTTGTGACCTTTCCTTTTTTTTAACAATGGGTGGATAAAATGCACTGTTTAATGTATGAAGTGATGTAGTGAGGTGTCTTTCAATAGTTACTGTGCAAACCTGAAAACAATGGGAATATGCGGAGAAATAATTTGACTGATAAAAAGGATGTTTTGTCAATCTACGTAAATTTGCACACGGCATTCCGTGCTGTATGAAAGCTGGATACAAAGTCTGACCTTTACTAATTACTGGTTGTAGAACATGTGGAACTCGGTATCCTGCACACAGCAATGAGAGGTAGGGATAGAAGGGGGAAGAACGGAGGAAAGGGAAGGTTGGGGGGGGGGACGAGAGGCTAACTCAATGAGTGGATGGTTACTCTCACTTACTTTAACAAAACGCCGTTTTCCTGAAACCTTCTCTTTTCATAAAATCGCATTTGACTTTTCCGTCTTTCTTTGAAGACATTGTGAAAAACTGCACTTCGTAGAGAATGGTGAAGTTATGCAACAGGATGTCTTTTAATACTGTGGAAAGTTCTACTTGAATAGATGAAGACAAAATTCAACTGTGATGATAAAGGCGACCGGTCAAAGTATCTTAAAACAGCGAAGATCGGCCTGGCTGACCTGGGGATGACTAACCAGCTTGCAAATGATGTTGCACTAAATGCACTAAACAAACGAGTGAGGTGAGGAGAGGAGAAGAGACATACAAGAAAAGATGACTGGATTACAGCACGGAGGGCGTACTTCCAGTATCTACCCCGTTGTGAAATTGACGGAATGTAATTACGGTTTAAAAATTGTGCAACTAATGCTTGACACTCGCGTAAATTCTGTGGTGTAAATAAATACCCTCTACTTATCTATTTCTGTTATTCTTGACCACAGTTGTGGCCAAATCTCATCTCCTCTGAAGCCCATGATGGTATCAATTCAAGCTTTTGTTATATTCCACGATACGTCCAAAGTCGTCTGTTTCCCCTGGTTAATCTTAAGCTACTGATGGGATCATTTCGAACTCTCAAGACCAGATATTGCAAATCTGGAACCGATAGCCATACAGAATGACATAAAAGTACAATGTCTAAACAGTTTCTGCTGTGGAGGCCTAGATAACAGTGTTATTTAGCCTTATTCCTATGCATTTGCTGTGCATGGTTGTAATGAGTCACTAGTCAGCTATGAAGGTCAATGCTGGTATTTCCTGGGATCTCAAGAGTTAACATTGTTTATCTGGGCATTCACTCAAATACTCTAGATCATGTCAAGCTACATTTTCCACATGGCTGTCCGCTGACGTCACGGCAAGTCTTAGCGTCATACACCATTTTCCACTAGCATTTAAATGGCAATGTCTATCTTTCGCTCTCTCATTATATAAATACGACACAATGACACCAACTCTATACATGGCATGGGAAAAACATTTCTGCCATCCCCACTGTTATTACCTATGTCAGTATAACTACTGAATCTCATGCTTGGTAAACCCATCTGCATCCGTGATAAACGTGTCTAACCACCGGCATACTTAATTCAGTCTTCCGTCAGTCGGTCCCCGATACCACAGCACTGGTTCCCGGATCGTGCAAGTTAGACAACTCCATCTGCATACAACACTTATTAGATGACAGTATACTGAACAATAAGGTGAGAATAAGACTGAAAATTGTGCGATAAAAACAAGTAGCATGAAATAAATTGTCACTGAGCACCTATCGAATCCGTTCGTGCAATATGTGGAGGGATACTTCATTTATTTTGACATACCATCTAATGGACACTTAAAGAGTAGAACTTGGGATGTCTTTCCAAACTTTCAGAATTGGAGCACAGCAAAGCTCTACTCAGTGGCTGGAAAGATCCCTATAGCAATATGTATGTCCAGCATACAATGATTTTCCAGAGGGTGCGTCATTTCGAAAGTGGAGACAGTAGGGTACCTACGTCAAAGGCCTGGCATTTTCAGGGTTAAGCAAATTAACGGTGAATTATTCAGTGGCTGATGCGTTATTATGAAAGAGAATCCTCGATCACTGAAGTTTGCAATAAGTCATGTACAGACCGATCTGGATAAAATTTAGACTTCTGGAAGATACGAAATTCCCCTCTTTCTCCCCCCCCCCCCCCCCCCCCCTTCATTTTTTTCTTGCTTTTGGTATGGTAGGCTTCACAGGTTTTCAAGCCTAACGCCTGAATCTTGCCAAATCATCGACCCACCGTTCAACACCAACCCGCCAGCCAAAGCAATTTTCTTTTCAAGACTTAGGACATGCTGAATGAGGTCACGCAATGTTTAAGTGCACCCAGCATATAAACAACTCTGTCGAGCAAGAAAGTGTCTGATGCCTCTGAGTTAGTTCTGTGCTGACATTTACGCATACACCTAGCAAACAACGACCAATGCAGTGCAAACATCTGCTGGGCGGGGAACTAATATTTCAGTCTCTGGGAAAGGGAAAGAGAGGAGGAGAAAAAGAAAGAGAGAAGAAAGACGAGAGTGCATTATTAGAGAAGGTATGTCCTCAGAGCGAGTATGTATACGTATCGAGAGAAACAACAACGTGGAGGAGATACATATTGTCTGCCATCAGAAAGACACAGAGGCAAATGAGAAAAAGAAAGGGAAAGAAAGAGATAAAGAATTTACTTAAGTAGTGTGGGTGTGTTGGAACGGCCACGGGAGAGAGGCAGAAAAAGAAAGTGGAGGCCGTGTGTAAACGGGTGTAAGTTAAGACCTGAGCACATATGCAGTAACTGAACGATCTGTTTTCTTTGTGTTTCGATTTTTTTTTTTTTTTTAATGATGATAATAGTAATCCATGTTTAAGAAAATAAGCTGAGCCTGAAGATGATTATGTGTTCTAGGAAACAAGATTGTGTGCTGGTTGCAAGGTAAATCCAAAGCAAAGAATGAACGGGTCTTTGACTAGGTCTAGACCGTTCCCTTGCCACTTCTACAGTTCATGTAAAGCGCAAACACTAACATAAATTTTTACTTGTGACTTAAAAATCAAGGTAGCGTCTCATCACATTCAGCTGCAGTATCTGTGCAGGATATTAATTTTATTACGTCTGTTCCGTACTGGCCTCTATAGCCATGAAAGAAAATGCTCCTCTGGGTCTTACACTGTCCATGGTCATTTATGCCCAAAGAAAGCCATTCATATATTCAACAATCCAGTGAGTGGCTCTGGTAAGGAACAGAAAAGTTGTCTTCGCGTTTTAATGGCAATTAATGTCACTCTCTCAGCGCGTTCTGTCCCTCAGAAATCAGAGGACAGAAACCGCCCTGTTCAGTTTTCATGGCCGTCGCTCATGATGTCAAGCGAACGAATAATCATATAAATGACAAACACTACCAATGAACTTTTAGAGAGTTAATCATGTCCAACGATCAGTTTATTGTGTTCCTCATTATCATTAACTCTTTACGTTGAATGCTCGTTCATGTAGTGAACGCAGGATATCCAATTCCTTTTACATGCTACTGCGTATATGTCATCCTGTCAATGCTTAGTGCACGCTTCTGTAACGAATGGTAGATCTAAGATGCAAGGTAAATGTGACATGGGAAGAGAACAGAGCTGATATCACTGTAACTGCTAACCACATCTTTTTTTGTTTTTTTCTCTCAACAAAAGACAAACAGAAACATTCTATTTCCTTGCAAATTATTACGTATAGCATACCCTGAAGGCATAAATGTTAATATTGTATGGGGGAACCAATGAACGTATCGCGTCTCTTTGTAGTTATTCTTTATGGAAATCCATGTATTGTTACTGCTATTCTTGTTGCTGTTGTTGTTGTTGTCTATACCGGTGGTAAAACGAAATAGTGTTGTAGTAACGGTTATTGTCGTTGCTTTGCTGGAGTAACACATGCTATTACTTGCTTATTATCATTACCCTTTCCGCAACAGCACATCGTGATGTTTCCCATACGGGTATTCAATATTTTGCTATGATGACATTCATAACAACCTTTCTCTAGTCTCTCTCTGACAACACCAGTCTCTCTCATGGCTCAGTGAGGATTGGGCTCTATTGTGATTTGGGAAGGCAAATGTCCGCAAAATGCTTGACAATTTTCTATCCCATTTCCGCCTTTGCCACACCATGGTGAATGGCGGCGATTACCTTGTTTGAGCTATGCCAGTTATCGTGACATCGATCAGAAGAGATATTATATTTCCGCTTCTAATTGATGAAATACATGAAAATGTAATGCAGGCATATTCTTGACTATATAATTACGAAAATAATATTTTCCCTTCATGGTTTTCTTTTGGACTGCTGATTTGCCCCGCCTGGTAGCAATGATTATTAGACCTATTACTGTACTGACATTAATTACATAATAACAGAATATAATTGCAGCCTATCCTGTTGTAGTTCAAGACAGAAAGATGTAAGTCTGCCGATTGATAGCTGAAATATGATAGATGGTAGAGATTTAGTGCCTTTCTACTACGCCGTTCAGTTCTCAAAATGTAATGTCAGCAAAACTAACCATCGCTTTTCGATGGCCATAAATAATGAGTTCTCTGTCACCGCTCAAGACAGAAAGATAGCAGTCGGCATTTCAAAAAACGACATAAATTATTATGGCTAGTCTGCTTGAAACAACAATAAGTGTTTGATTATTAAAGTCACAGCGCAGTGTCAGCGAAATTAACCACCGCTTTCCGATAACTATGTATAGGGAGTTTTATAGAAATGACTTCTTAGATAACTATCAACAATGAATTTTTAAGACCTGCTTTCCCTCAGCACTAGAATATTTTTCCGATCATAAAGAACCAGTATACCACCTGTTGTTTTTAACTCTTTGCATCCGTAAGTATTTTCCATGAGTAACAAAAAAATACTGCACGTCCCTATGGTCAGATCAGCGACTCTCGGCAATATAATTTTACGGAGTTCTATTATTACAGTCACCGTAACTGATATAGTAATACAAACGACCTTTAAGGAAAGTTTGATGTGAAACATAACACACAGAGCGGCATTACACAGATAAAGGATTAAACTACCGGCCTATTCCAGTTCACCGTTTCAAGCCATGAACATGAATTTTTTAAAGCTCCAACATGATCTTTTCAGAGCTCCAACATAATTCTTTCTTCTCTTCGAAAAGTACAAACGCGGGCGTTTTCCACGTTAAGAAACGACAGCACAATCGTTAAAAAACTCTCCTCCTTTCCAATTTCAATTACAGTACGTCGCCGAGGTAAGCTGTTACCAAACACAGGCGCTGTACAAGGTAACCAATTTCCTCCTCACCCAGTGACAGCTTTTCCCTCTCCGATCTCCTCAAACCGGGAGGAGAGAGTAAAAACACCCACCACAATCTGGTAATCCGCTTATCTAAGTCATTGCCCAGTTTAGAGGAGAAGCGACGAATGAAGAAGAGGGATAATAACAGATTAAAAAACTGAATAATGAAAAATTCTTAATCCTTCAATAACTTTGATATCCATCCTCCATCCTCATTCCCTCTATCTCTTTCTCTCACATTTATGCATCATTTCACTTGTCCGTCCGTCTATTTGTCTATCTGCTGTCTGTATGTCTGTCTTTCCGTCCGTACGTCGGTCCGTCCATCCATCCATCCACTCACCCACCCATCTAATCCATCCATCCATTCATTCATCCACCCACACTCATTCACATACCCACCCACACACCGACCTATCTATCTATCTATCTATCTATCTATCTATCTATCTATCTATCTATCTATCTATCTATCTATCTATCTA
>JBCEWB010154139.1:0-10611 GCA_039654565.1 Peronia peronii
CAAGGTACTGGTGCATCTGGTTCTGGTCAAGGCTCTGGTTCAACAGGCTATGGTCAAGGCTCTGGTTCAACAGGCTATGGTCAAGGTACTGGTGCATCTGGTTCTGGCCAAGGCTCTGGTTCAACAGGCTATGGTCAAGGTACTGGTGCATCTGGTTCTGGTCAAGGCTCTGGTTCAACAGGCTATGGTCAAGGCTCTGGTTCAACAGGCTATGGTCAAGGTTCTGGTTCAACAGGCTATGGTCAAGGTTCTAGTCAAGGATCTGGCTCAAATCAAGGTCAAAGTTCCAGCCAGAGCTGTAGTGGACAGTATGGGTGTGCAAGTGGCCAATCGTCGGACAGAACACAATCTACCGATTGCACTGGCGGATCCGGTACATATTGTTCTACTTCTAGCTCTGGTCAAAGCTCTGGCTCATCCGGCTACGGTCAGACATCTGGTTCCACACAAGGTTCTGGATCTTCAGGCACAGGTTCTAGCCAAGGATCTGGTTCTTACGGTTCTAGCACCGGCCAAGGGTCTAGTTCTTATGGCTCTGGCTCCAGCCAGGGGTCCGGTTCATATGGTTCTAGTCAAGGGTCCGGTTCTTCTAGCTATGGGCAAGGTTCTGGTTCATACGGCTACGGGCAAAGTTCAGGTACGCAGGGAGGATCCTCCACTGGGTCCAGCCAAAGCAGCTGTACTGGGAGTGGATGTCCCCGGCCATCAAATACTGGGTCTACTGGTTCCACATTAAATTGCGCTAACCCCGTTTGCACATGTCCATTCGGTTAAAAAGAATAACTTATGCTTCTGGTCTATCAATGTTAAGATAGACCCTATATTTCTAACAAAAATATGTTGTGTAAAGCTATAGTAGATTTTAAATAGATTTTGCGATTAATGTGCAAACAACGTTCGATTTTTGTTTTGCTTTTTTTCTTTCTCTCTCTCTCTCTCTTTCTCTCTCTCTCTCTCTCTCTCTCTCTCTCTCTCTCTCTCTCTCTCTCTCTTTTGTTTGTTTTAGGCATTTTTTTTCTCCATTCATTTCTTAGTGTTGTTAGTGTTTGTTGCTTTTGCAGTTGTTTTCGTTGTTCGTTTCTTTCTCCATTTCTGTCTTTTTTTTTTCAGCGGGTTGCAGTAAGAGCTTGGTCACCCCTTCTCTTGGTATTTAACACGTCAGTTTGAGTTTTATAGTTATTCAGCTGTAGAAAGTATAGAATGAAAGACTTGCTGTTAACCCTTACTTTGTACATGCAGTGGGCACAATGAGGAATACTATTTTATGCCCTGATCTAAGTTATAGTTTTAAAAATATTATATCTAGCATTTCAATTCATGATAGTGGTTATCTCCAAGTGTGTTTTCCTCTTTGGTCTCTTGAAAAGTTCTTTTTGTTTATTTGTTTGCTTCTACGTTTGCCAGTGTGCCCAGTGATAACGTGCACTGTTTCCTTACTGGCATTCAGATTGCAATGTTATTTTTCTCTTTGCTGTCATTGTTGTTGTTGTTGTTTTGCTGTTATTTGTTCAGGACATCATAACTTTAAACTTGGATTGACTTTTCCATCTTTTTTCTCTTTCTTTTTTCACCAACTTCATTTTTTTAAATTTTTTTTTTTTTTACCCGAGGTGAAAAATAGTTCATAGGCACATCTTATGTAACAAAATCAGTTTTGGGAGCTGCATCATTTCGGGTACAATAATTCACAAAATACAAGAGGAAGGAAAAGACTCAAAACCATAATGCAGAGAATAAATTCCCCAATAAAATCCCGTTAACTGGACTACACAACACGCTGTCAAGGATAGCAATTGGTCCATGTTTGCCATAATCAACATCCAAAACACCTTGGCAAACAGTTGAGTCGGAAAATAAAGTTAAGGTATTTAAACTTTCCAAGTTGATAGGTCTATCCCAGTTAAAGTTTTCATCATGAAATCATGTTTTACATCTATCAGGCTCAGTGGATGATATTTCGTTTTTATGTACCTTTCTTTCCAGATTAGATTTCGTTTAGGGAAAACATGTAAAATCTGTCGGGATTTATTTCTGTAAGGATGTAGTTTGAAACTGCACTAAAAACAATGAAAAGGTCATGAAAAACAATTGATGATAAGAGATAGACGAAGGTAAGAGTTCAGTAGTTTCGATAGACTTCCTTGTGTGTTGTGCTAGTATAATGCTGGAACTCAGCTTGGTCTTCGATCCCAGTGGACCTCACAGAGATAACCAAGCACTCATGGTGGTGAACGAAATTTGAATAAAAGATAGTTCTGATAATGGAGACAGCCGATTGCTTATTGGGGTGAAGGAAATTTGGTTAATTTTGTTATTTTATTGAATGAAATCCATAATCAAGCGATGCAACTGAGAGGGAGAGGGAGATGATGATGGTACTAAGATAAGCCATAGATTGATTCATTAAGACTAGACCTAGGTCTCTCTGATCATCCCCCTTCCCCCTCCATCTTCCAACTCCCTGACACTCCCCCCTCCGAACAATTCACTCTCCCATTTTCCCACAGCTTTAACCCTCTCACAATCCAATGTTACAGATATGATACAGCTCAATAGGACCAAACGCAAATGATCAACATTTGAGTGACTTATAAACAGAAATCATTACATACAAAGTACGCAGTTCAAGTGACAATCACATATTGAGACAATAATACAACAGTCGCAAAGCAAGATTGCTGATTTTTAACATTGCTCTTGGAATTAGTGTCATAGTCTTTTAAAGATTGCATTGGGTCTGAAAAGGTTAAGCTTCTGCACTCGCACAATAGGATGAGTGGATGGATGTCGACCGTGATGTCTGCGCAGAATGTCTTTCACGGATAGACACGCGGGGATGATGTGGTGAGCTGTTTGAAGAAGGGGAGGGTAGCCAAATATGGAGGCGGGGACAAATGAGGTGGGGTGGGGAGGGGGATGAACAGGCGCGTGCATGATATTGTAGAGAAACTGATAAGAGAGCTTCAGTTTGTTTGATGTTACCGCTGGCCAAATAATGATTTCTCCCGACAAGAACAGGTCAAGGAACTTGTTATGGATCTTGGAAAAGATCAGTATTTACAAAAAATCATTATTTTAGATCCCCTGATTTCATAAAACTTATCCGCGGTAGAACTATTCCTACAAAATTTAATATTTGGCCATATTATATTTGGAATATTGATTTAGAAGACTTTACTGAATGTGTTCCAATTTAAATGTTTCCAGAAAATTTGCTAGTTGGCGATCATAATCTTAACCTCTACAGATTATCAGTCTTAGCTCCAATCGATTTGAGTGCTTTTGTTTTTGAAATTTGGCATGACGAAAGTGGGGCTTTGTTTTTAGTTGTTGACTCTAAGTTTGACAGCCTTTCTTAAACAGATGTCACGTGTTCTGTGTTTGAGACGCTTGCCCAGAATTGCGGAACCAGAGAAGATCCATTAATTAAGAAGGTTATTGAAGAGGATGGAAAAATTGATTGGTCGCTTGAAAATAAGTGTAGAAATTATTTAGAATAGTAGAAATGAGAGAGGACAGAAATAAACTTTGACTAGTTTGTAAGATGCGAGAGTTTGGAGCTTCTAGAAATAGCAAGAGATGAGGAAAATGATGACAACAACATTACTTCTTTTCACTCACTTGGCTAATTTCTCCTCCAGAGAAATTAAAGAATTCTTGTGCATTGTAAATTCTTTTTGAACCTGTTAGATTGACATTATGCCGTTGTAATTCCTGTGGTACCGCATATTTAAAACATTCTCGTGACAGTCGTGTTGCAGTATTTCATCTCCTTGACAAAGCTCTTATGGTGGGAACTGATTTTGGGGCATTGTAAATACTTTCTTTTTATGGTTTCGGTTCACCATGTGGTATTCATGGCCTCCTCAAACTCCTCTCAAAAAGTGAAATAACAGTCCACGTTTTATATCTCTAAAGTTTCTACTGCAGTCAACCAACAGTCGCCGGATACTTAAGTATCTTCTTCAGTTACTTTCTAGAACCTGCGAAATTCATAGGACTGTTGCCAAGAGAGCAGTCTCTGAGGAGATAGAACGGTCAAAGAAAAGCTGGGATCATAGCACTGTGGACCAGACTCTAAGGCTAATTTCACACCCTGACGCCAAGATACTACGACAGCTAATAGTGGTCGCGATCCCTAATGAAATTTCCGAAGTCTCTGGGTAAATCAGAGGGGCGACAACTAATTTGTCAAGGGCCGCGCTGGAACTCGATAGAGGTACGAGATGGTAACATAAAGGGGTTAAGTTTACTATTGGAGAATTAACGTGCTAAGGTTAAAAGTTCATTATGGAAATGAAATTTAGCAGAAATGTTGAATTATTTAGTTGTTGAGTCCTGTCTAGGGGAATAATTTGATTTTAATGGCGGGAATTGAGGCTGAGTTTGGGTGGGGCGGGGGGGGGGGGGGGGAGTTTGACTGGAGATTTAAGGAAAGAGTAAAGATGACATTATGAAGCTAAAATGAAGACAGAGGAATAATGATGGTAAGATAAGGAAGGATGGGTAACAATGGTAAGATGGGAAAATGGAGGGAGAGGAGTCTTGATAGAAAGATAAGAGTAGATGAGTTTTGGTGGCAGATAAAAGAAGATGAGTTTTAATGGAAAGTCGAGGGTAGATGAGTTTTGATGGCAAGATAGGAGAAGATGAATTGTGATGGTGAGATGGTGTGATGGTAAGATGGGACAGATGGGTTGTGATGATAAGACAGGGGAAGATGGGTTGCGACAGCAAGATTGAGGAACACCTTCAAAGGATGGGAGTAGGACATATTAATAGTCGTCACCTGACATGGATGTAAAAATTACTCACAGAAATCTTTGATCCGATTCCACAGGCTGCTGCAGTGAGATTATTACATAAGATCTCAGTCTAATTTGAGTTTTAGATTTGGAATATTTATTTGTTTTGTTTCTATTGAGATTTAACTACTCATCAAGATTTGGCTCTTCTGAAGGTTTACTTTATGTATATCTTCCAGTGACTATCATTGGAAAAAAAAACAACTGCTATCTCATCGGATTACCTGGAATGTATTGTCTAAGGAAAATTGTCTTCGAACAAAGCAATAAACTCAAACTCTTGTGGGTGCCGCTTCTGTATCTTTTTTTCTCATGAAAAACAAAACAAGTATATAAAATGTCTGGCTCTCAGAATTTGGTTTTGACTTGGAGGTCATAAGATAAAGTGATTTTTTTAAGAGAGAGTGAAGTTTCCACGCTTTGTAGGTGGCATTAGGTATAAACAAACGTTATGAAAAACTGAAACACAGTCAATGGAAAATGTTACAATATTTTAATTGTTTTTGTTTGTTTGTTTGTTTTTGGTTTCTGGTCATGACTTTTTTCTCTAGTCATCACCGTTTTCTACATTTTTTTTCTTCTTGTGGTCTTGTTTCCCATGTTTCAAATAAACAGGGTAAATTTGATTCTTTTTTTATTCTTTACAATTTTTTGTTTTTTTTTTTGTTTTTTTTTTTGTTTATGTCTCATGCGCCTAGCAAAGAGAAGTAACATTCAGACTGGAAAAGACGGCGTTTCAACGATTAGAGACCCTTACAGTAGAAATAATAAATCCTCAATTCTTACCCCACTGACCATAGCGACCAGGTGGTCAAAATACACTCAGTGATCAATTACGACCAGGCTTTCCTTTTCTATCAATCAAATGGCATCTTTTCGAATTGATTCAGGATACTGGATTAGACTTTCGTAGATTCTAGATCTGGATTCTAGACTCCAGAAGGCAGAAGTTCCACACCAGGCCTAGTGGCTTCAGCTTTTCTAGCGTGGCAAAACTAATAAAGAAGGGTTCGTGGAAAAAGTTCGGCCGATCGGTCATTTGTGAGTACAGATGGCGACCCTTAGCGACCAGGTCACATTCGGGAATTCGCAAGAGACTTAACTCCCCCGTCGCCCGATCCCCCTTTGCCCGCACACAGCTTGTTTCCTTCCGGTGCACAGCACGGGGCCCCGCCTCCCTTTCAGGACTGACACACCCCCTTGTCGGCAATCCGCTGGCGTTCAAATCCGGATTTAATCACCAGGCGGTACCGAGCGCGTTGACTGCATGCACAAAAGAAAGGAAAGCCACTGAAAAAAAAAAACAAGAAAGAAAATGAACATGCCCTCAAAAGTCACTTCTCTCAGCTCATGTCAAGGCAGAATTTTGAGTTCTAAAAAGTCGTGAGTGAGTCATGGTCGGTCTTAGTAAACGTGGGCAATCTCTGTGATTGTTGATGAGTCTTACGGAAACGACCAAATCTACTATTGACTTTTAGGAGCTATTTTTAGAGAGTCTATTAAGTATCTCTAGTCTGTTAGGATTGAAGAGTCTGTTAACATTCGGGAATCTGGTGAGTTCGGGTAATCTTTTCAGTTTGGAAGATCTGTTAACTATGGGGAGTTATGACTTTGAGAAGCCTGTTGATTTTGTGGAGTTTCTTAATTTTGATGAGCTTGAGACTTCTCTCTTTTTTGTTTTTAGTCTGTTAACTTTGGGGACTCTGTTCCTTTGGAAAGTCTGTTTACTTTGGCGGGTATATGAATTTTTATTAGTCAAGTGATTTTCGAGGAGTTCTAATTAACCCTGATAACTAAGCCTGACGAGCCCTGATGATTCTTGATGAATTTGTGGAATCGAGATAATGTCAATCTCGATTGAGTTTTTTTTGTTTTTGTTTATGTCATGATAGGATTATCTTTCTCTACGTTTCCTCTTCTTATTCGTCTTTCTCGTTGTCCTTCGTTCTCGTTCATTTCTCTTTCTCTCCCGTCTCTTCCTCCCTGTCTTCTTCTCGTCTCTCTCATCATCTCCAATTCTCTAGCACTCATTCATCTCTCTCTCTCTCTCCCTTGTCTTTCTCATTACCTCTCGGTCTGCGACTTTCTTTATCTCTGTTTCTCCCTCCTACTGTTTCCATGCCACACTCTCATTACTTGTCTTTGTCAAGCCTTTATTTATCTCCCTCGTCATCCTCCTTCATCTCTTCCACATCTCCCGTTATCTGGCCCTCGTCCAGCCCTCCTTCCTCTCTCTCGCTCTCTCCTCTTCTTGTTCTCATCTTTCTCTAGCCATCGTTCATGTCTCTCTTGCGCCTATTCCTCAGCCTTTTCTTTTCTTTCTCTTCCTCTCCAGTGGCCCCTCTTTCTATTTCCTACCTCAATTACAGCTGTAATGCCTTGTTTGTTTCTTTGTTTGTCGTTCTTTCATCCTTTAGTATTCTCTCTTCCATTTCTGACACCCTTTTGCCCTTCTCTTTATCTGCTGTTTTTCGCTTCCCTTCCTTCATTCGATCTTTCTCTCTGTTTCTCATATCAATTAGAGCCCGCCTCCACTTTTCTTGTCTTTTTGATTGTCTCTCGTTCTCTTCTCCGACATCCCTTCCCGATTTTCTCTATCCATTGTTCGTCTCTTCCTTTCTAACGACTTTACTCTATGCCTCTCCCATTTCACACTCTCTCCCCTTTCTCGCCCCAATTTCTTGTCTGTTTCGTATTCTCTTGTTTTTTTTTTTCATCCTTGTTTCTCTCTCGCCCCCATCTTTCACTTGCTCTCTAATATTCATCTTTTTACAGTGACTCTTTCTTGCATTCTCATTTCTCTCTCCAATATCCCTCTCCCCCCTCTCTCTCTCTCCTATAACTGACACCCTCTTCCCTTCTCTGTCTCCAAAATCCCTCTCCCCCCCTCTCTCTCTCCTATAGCTGACACCCTCTTCCCTTCTCTATCTCCAATATTCCCCCCCCCCTCCTGAATCAAATGAGTCCCTCCCTCTCTGTCTTCCACATCAATGACATCCCTCATTCTTCCATGCCGGGGTCAAAACTATCAGTTCCCTAACAAATCCCGCAGATTAAAATCGCAGACAGTTGACCTTTGACCCCATTGAAAAGGGAGGTAACAAGATCATCCCACATTCTCTCCCCTTGTCTTTGATCTGCCCACATTCATGCCATATGCCACGCAAGAAAAGGGACATAATCCACAACTGTTCCAATCTGACCTCATAATGACAAGAAAGAAAAACGTATGTGTCCAATTTGGTCCTTATTGGGTATTTTGTGAGTTCAGCATCTTGAACTCATGATGAAACAAAATAAATGAAGAATGATAAATAATTAACAAATAAATACACCCATGAATAAATAAACACATGCAAATATAATAATTATAAATGAATTAAAACAGTATTTGGTTATTGCGTTTTATTCAATTAATATTACCAGCGCTCTTCTCGGATAAGGGCGAATAATACATTTCGGAGGTGCTGTGTGTACGTTATGCACGTTAAAGAGCCCTTGGCAGTGTTCAGAATCGATGAAAGAGTAGGCTGCGTCCGGGCAAAATTTCCAAATTCCAAATTTCTACCCACAAAAATTCTCACCAAAATGAGGCATCTACTTAAGTCGAGATAATCCTACTATCTCAGGATTCAAAGGCTTAAAAAAAATATTCCTAGGGCTTCAAGTTTTTCGCTTCTTGAAAGCCTAAACTCGACACAACGGTTAATCCAAATGAACGATTTCGATAAAATCTTTCATTTTGCTAGTTACCGCTTTTCATCTTTGCCACAACAAGGCAGCCCTCTCATCATAGCAATATGCTCAGAGTTGTTGACTCTCTTTGTCTGCTGGGAATTTTCCCATGTTTTTAATCATCCACAGCGTCCGTAGATACGAACGGTGACATGAAAATTTTAGGTTGTCGTGATTTTTCTGCACATAGTGTTATGCCAAGCAAACATATGTTAATTTAAACTTTTCTTTTCCCTGTGATGAATACAACAACAACAATGAAAAAACTTCTCTAAAGTACTGTTGTTGTTTTTTTTAATTGTTTAACATAACTTAGTATTTTCTGAGTTTCTTAAACATAAAACTGGCAAAGTACTAACGGAATAAACGAGAAAAAGCTGTTTTTGCCTACAAGTTTAATAGGAAAGTACAGCTAGATGTCAGGTATTATTCTATTTATGAGTTGGCAGGTAACATAACATCACATGATCAGATGTGAAAAAAGAAAAAATAATACTCTCAAGAACAACAACAGAAGCAACAATTGCATCATAAACAACAATAACAACAAAAACAAAAACAACAACAACAAAAACAACGTCACCCCACGATCGTCAACAATAACAAAACCATTACCATCACCACCACCAACAACAACAACAACAAAATCCCGAATAATAATAACATCACCGCCACCACCACCATCACTATCAACAATAATAACACCATCACTACCACTACCACCCCCACCACCACAACTACATCAGCAGCAATCACACCGCGAACAACAACAACAACAACAACAACAGCAACAACAGCAACAACAACAACAATATCACCACCACCATCATCATCACCACTAGCAAAATGAGAAGAGATGTTACCAAAAGTGAATTTAAAAAAAAAAAAAATCCACAAATATCTGACATGCAACAAAATCTCGCAATTTCTGACATCCTCCTGTCCGGCCTATCCTGGCTACTGTTATGATTTTTTTGTACTGTAAGTAAGAATCAAGACCGTGTTTGGAGCTGTAACTGTGCTAATGTGCCGCTAAATATAAATCCAACCCAATTTAAAAATTTAAAAAAAAAACAAACACCCAAAGAGGTATCACGGTGGCGGAGGAATTACGTCGCGGGTTCGAACTTCGAATCGTATCGGAAGATAGAAAAGATTCGAAGATTAGAGCCTGCATTTTTTTTCCCCAGTGACTCAATATCCTCTGGTTTCTTGGGTAAGAAAGCATGACATCTAGTCTACTCGGATAAGAGCGAATATATTTCGAAGTCCCCGCGTATACATTGAACACCTTAAAGGACCGTGGCATTTAATTTATAATCGGATGAAGAGTAGGCGGCGACGCCAAATTTCCAAAACCAAATTTCAACCCACAAAAAATTCTTCTCACCAAAACTGAGCAGGGACTTAAAGCCGAGAAAACCCTACTTTCGCAGGATTACAAGGCTACACACATTATAAATAGAATGAGAATAACAGCTCAACGAGCATTACCTGTGACAAATAATGTTTGAAGCCAGTAATACTATTATATGCCGTTGAGCACAGCATTCTTTGCGCAGTGTCCTGGACCTCTTAATTAGTGCACTCACACATTTATAATATTTACGTATGGAAATTTCGTCATCACTAAGAGTGCTGGCTCAAAATAGCTTGTACTTTGGGCATATGATGTTTGACTGTATAGGTATCGTCTACTGAAAATATAAGTATTACTAATATGAGGATGTGTGATGATTATAATATGGCCTTTGCATATATATAATTAAATAGGCTGGTGACGTGTTTTATGGTTGCTCTAGCACCTGGACATAATAGAGATATTGATCCTAGACTTGTCTCACACTTTGAGAGACAAACAGTTAGGTCGATAAACTAAATCGATAGACAGACATACAGGCAGATAGAGAGATGAATGAATACATAAATAAATATATAGATTGATCGTAGATAGATAGATAGATAGATAGATCGATAAATAGACAAATAGATAGATAGACGGATAGATAGATAGATAGATAGATAGATAGATAGATAGATAGATAGATAGATAGATAGATAGATAGATAGA
>JBCEWB010154150.1:0-10611 GCA_039654565.1 Peronia peronii
ACCTACCTACCTACCTACCTACCTACCTGTCTGTCTGTCTGTCTGTCTGTCTGTCTGTCTGTCTGTCTGTCTGTCTGCCAATCTGTCTGCCTATCTATCTCAATCTTTTATTTTCTCTTTGCTTAGAGTCACTTTCTCTTCCTCTTCTCTCCTTTCGTCTCATATCTTCGATTTCTCTCTCCTTGGCTGATTTTTCTCCTTTCATCTTCCACTTGTTGTCTTCTTTTTCCCCTTATCCTCTCTCTCACTGTCTCTTTCTGTCTCACACACACACACACAAACACACACACACACATTTTGAAATTCTGACACTTTCCCTAGGATCAATTCTTGTGTTATGTGGAGGACAACAGCCTGGGCAAACCAAAACAGTTCCTTCTAATATTCTTAAGGTGGAGCTCGACTATACTTCCAACAAAGGGCGACATCGAACAGTCGAAAGAACTACAGTGACCAAGGATCACATCTGAAAGAGGAGTCTAAGAAATAATATTATTAGCAAACAGCAATTATTTTGTAATAAGCTTACCAACCATTGAAAGAGGCAATTAAAAATGTCTAAAATTCTTAGAATAAATGCAGACAATGAGAGTAGGAACAAAATTTGTCGAAGCAAATTGGTAAAAAACGGTATTTGAAGAAACTAGACAGGAAAAGTCTGACGGACCATTTAAGTGGGACAGGCGCTGTATATCATCAAACTGTACAAAAATGCATCAAAGTGAACAGACACTGGGTATTAAATAGACATAATCTTGGTTAACTGTTTTGTTTTTTTTTGTTGTTTTTGTTTTTGTTTTGTTTTTTAATAAAAGAAACAAACGCAAACAAGGCGTAATGAGAGCAGGGACTAGACTTGTCAAAGCAGTCAACGGACACTTAAGAAATGAGATGCAAAGAACTCGTTGTGTAGGATGTTCCTGGATAAATGCAGGGTTAAAGTCGTTTTTTGCTGCTTTTCTTCCCTCTCTCACCCTCCCCCATGCCTATCACTCCTCTTTCTCTCTCTCTCTCTCTTCTCCTCTTTTTTCTTTTTTTCACCCCGCAGGTGCGAGAGAACTATTCACATCATGAAGTTTCTGAGGTTTTTCTTTTTTTTTTTTTTGCCGATGTTGTAAAACATGGCGTCGTCCAGGATGTTCCCATGAAATTCAAAATTAATTAAAGCCCTATTTTGTGTTTTCCATTTCTTCTTTCTGCATATCGTTCCTTCCTTCCTCCCAGATATTACCCTCAAATGTACACAGATTACAAACATGTTTGTTTATATAAATTTATGTTTTTATTGAAACTGCCATTAATGGATTATTTTTTAAATCAGATCTAGTGTTGTTTTTTTTTTACCTGCTAACGATGGAAAAAAATGCCTTGTTGGTATTTGTAACTGCCAGTGACCGAAAATTGCCATTGATGAAAAAGTTGTTTTGTGACTATTTTTGTGGAAATTGATTTTTATCTGGAACTAATAAAGACACTGACGCATGGAAAGACATGTCCAGGTGACCTATATTAATGTTTGTGCGAGTGAGTGCCCTTGTGCATGTCTATCTTAGAGACAGAGAGAGAGAGAGGTGGAGAAAGAAAGAAAGTTGGAGAGGAGGTATAATATATATATATATATATTTAAGAGACGCTTACTTTGCTGTATCTCCACTCTCCTGACTGAGTTGGACGTGAAGCAAAAGCTATAGAGGAGAGAGAGAGAGAAAAGGAAGGAGAGGAAAATGAAAGTTAAAATGAGAGAAGTGGAAAAACATTGGTAGGATTTAAAAAAACAAAGAAGACAGATAAAGAGAGATCAACCGAGAATATAAGGAGAGAAAAACAGAGAGAGAGAGAGTAATGGAGGAGGAAGTGACAAAGGCCACGAAACATAAAACAGGAATACTGTTAAGAAGTTTTATAAAGACGCTTATTCTGCCTGATTTCTACGAATGAAAGAGAAAACCAGGAATAGTGGTTATTGAAAAAAAATCACTGAGTGGATATTATATTCACAGTAAGTGGGATAAAAACTGGATGAAACTCATCTCAAGACATAATGAGCCATTTTGTTTTTTCAGTCAGTATTATTACTTCCCTTTGATGGATAAATGAGATATAAACAAGCTTGGTAAAGTTGGAGTTAAAACTTTTCTTTTGAAATGTAGGAATGCATCTGACCCAAAAAAAAAAAAAAAAAGTAAAACAAAACAAAACAAAATATCTATCTATATCCTGATAAGGGATTAAAAAAAAAAAACAATATACACATACACACACATTTTTATTTCATAGTGATTTTAAACACAATGTTCTGTATGCATTTTCACTCACACACACACACACACACGCACAAAGGAAAAGTGATTTTTCTCCTTTTTTCTATAATGCTTGCTAAAACCTAGATCCATGTGATCATCTAAAGTAGCTAATTAGTCGGCAGATTTTAAAAAATGGCTCCCCATGCTTCTATCAGTTGTCCTGGGCAAACAATTGGGAGATCTATCTCAATGATTCCGAACTTCCCTTCTCCCTTTCCCTCCGCTCCCCAGCCCCCCTCCCTCCCTCCCTCCCTCCCTCCCTCCCCGACCCCAGCTGTCTTACCTGTAGATCCAGTGGAAGTCTTTCAAATCGGTCCACGCCGCAGCATATTCAGTAAAGGAAATGGAGGTTTGGGTGCCAAATTTCTCTTTAAATGAGCGCTGATCTCTAAAATCAGGGCGCGAACCATTTAGGCAAATCGGTGGCGCTAGATCTAGGAATCTATTCTGGCCAAGTGGTGCAACTCTATCTCTATCCACGCGGAAGACATCTATTGTATCCATATGGATGCATAACAACTCCCCGCGAACGAACGCATTCAAGGTCGCCTCTTGCTGGAGCGGGCCAGTACAAAATTGTTTTCCTTTCACTTTGCGGTGAAACTTTTTTATTTGCATATGCTTCCTCATCGCACCAGTTGGCCTTTATAATCTCTTCGTAAATTTAAATCATCCAGATATACTGGGAAGCTGAAATTGAAACAAAAGCAAAGCAAAGCAAACAAACAAAACAAGCAAATTAAAGAAAAAAATAAAACGTGCTCCGGTACCCAAACCTTTATCACTTATGCAGTGTGATTCAATCAAACGATTTGACTGTAGTTCAGATCTCTATCAATCTATACGCTGAGTCATCTTAATTAAATAACCTTGGAGAACTTTGAAAATTTTATATATTCTGGTCCATATTCTGGTCATTAACTAGTTCAACAGGATTATAGCTGAATCTTGGTGACAGGCAAAAAGAGAATTTACGGTATAGTTAGAATTGGGGTAAAAATAACTTACGATTAAAAAAGAAAGAAAGAAAGAAGAAAGAAAGAAGAAAGAGAGAAAAAAAGAAAGACAAGAAGGCTTATGGCATTTACGGTATTTATTTGGCTGTTCAACTCCTGCGGCTGGTTATCTCATCTATGGCATTACGTCACAGAGACTATCTAATCAACTTCCATACCGAAACTCCATTGTATCAGGATGAGATTTTTGCTCTCAGTCTGTCTTATCCTTTTCTCTCTTCCAACTTTCTCACAGAAAATAAATACATGTGATTTAAATGTTCCCTTTCGTAATTCCAGATCAAAGAATCCTTTGAACCCATATAATTATAAAAGGAAATAAAAAATTACATTAACTTTTTGGCGGGTCAGCTCTCCTCTTCCCTCTTCTTTTTTTTTTTTTTCTTACTTTCCTTCTTCGTCTTTTTCCTCTTCTCCTTCCTCTGCCTCTTCTTCCTCAATCTAAGTTTTTGCCCTTGAAAATCTTGTACAAGATGCTGTCCTTGGCCGTGTCGTTATAATTATTCCACTATCTAGGCCTCATCTACACAAACATTTATCACACACACTTATATAAACTCGTGACACGGGGTTATCAGTCCACTTTGGACCATATCTTTTCTTTATTTTTGTTAAATCTCAACTCAGCAATAATTCAGCATCGAACTACAGTTTAAATTACACTAGTGCACAGTTCTGTTAGCTCAGAGTTTAGAGTTAGAATTTATACTCGAAGACATCCATACATAATGAACAGGGCTACAATTCAACAGAACTGACCTTTTTCCAGATCTCTTCAAGCCGTTCACTTTTTTTTTACTGATCCACTGAAGGGGGCACAGTAACGTTCTAGGATGGTTGGGATACGCCTCACTCTGTGTTTGACTATGGGCTTACTCTGTGTCAGTGTGAACAGTAGTACGCTATACGTCCAGCCCAGGGAAAGTGACCAGCCAAGAGAGGACATCTATCCCTTCCAGAACACCAGCCTGCCCTTTGAGCAGAGAGTGGATGATCTGGTCTCACGACTAACCCTGGAGGAGATCCAGGAGCAGATGGCCCGGGGAGGGGCAGGGGAACATGGAGGACCCGCCCCTGCCATTCCTAGACTAGGTAAGATAGAACTGTCCCTGTGAGCCATGCCTTGCTGTTTGACTCCGGATTCAGGGGGAGAAGTTTCAAGTTGCTTTGTATGTTACCAGTGCTTTCACGCACTACAGTACTCATCAAGAAAATCTTCAAAAGGCAGTTTTTTTCCGACAAACTATTTTGCAAACCGCTGATGCTTAAAAACTCTACTAATCAAGAAAACTTCGCTTTTGTAAATATCGTTCAAATTGTTCAATACAAACTGATTTTTGTAAGATTCTTGTCTCGTTTTTCCACGGAGATTAGTGCTTCGTCAACTAATTTAACCACAGTAGCAGACCTATTCTTTCTAGTATTGATTGCTATGGACTGTATTGCTCACTGTGGAATCGTGATTGTGGCATACGTATCATCCACAAGTATCACGTTTCAGAAAAGAACCAATTAGATCATATTACACTGTTATTTTATGGATACCGTTGGCATTGATAGGTTAAAGTTAAGAATGATATTGTAATGAAATACTGAAGCGGTTCTTTTGTGGTCGATGTGTACATGATGTGTGTATCTGTGTGCATAATGCAATTTTATAAGGAGTGACACCATTTCATTGTCAAGATACTTTTCAAGTTAGATGTTTACTTTTTTGCTCATTTGTTCATTGTATATTTGCTCAAAGACCTTATTCAGTTAGCTGGATATTGCTCTCCAAGGGCAAAAGATCGTTAAGTTTACTTTAACATTCTGTACTCCCAGTTCTTCAAAAATGGCTCAACCTACCCTGAATTCCGGTCTTTCATTGAGCTTTATCTTTACGGTCACCGTTTCTTAACCTCTTTGATACTTAGAGAATGCTGGGACACACCATGACAAAGGGAACGCGGATATTCACCTTGTTTTTTCAAACCGGAAGTGCAGCATCTAATATGAGATCAAGGGTGTGAATTTATGCGTAACTATAAACAGGCCCAGTAACCCGATTCATTGAAGGCCAGCCATAAATCGTGACCCAGAATTAAATTGTTCTAACTGCAACAACTTTATTATGTAATTTGGACCGTTTCATTCTGAGACGACGAAAATTCGATGAGTGAAACTCAGATTGGATGACTTCTGTTAACTTTGCATGCAAGGTGTTCACAGATTTGCGGCCTTTTCTTACAAGTATCTTTGTAAATGATTAATTCTTTTTTTTTTCATGATATTTGAATTTGATGAATGTTTTCATGTCACTGATTTTTGATTCATTAATTCCTGTCTCAATTTTGCCATAATTTGGCCTCATGGTACTGGTTCTGGGCAATGGCATTTTAAATCTGGTGATGTAAACAGTCAGCCTTAATGACTACAGGTGTTCGGCCTGTTATAAGGATGCCTAGGTGCGAATGCATAATAGTTGACTGTCATGGCTGGCAGATGTTGAGCATGAGATATTTTCATTTCCAGTCAGTTAACCCTTCCTGTGCCGTTTTCGCCAAGCAAAGATTTATCACTCTCTTTTCCAGATATCGGAGCTTACCAATGGGACACCGAATGTCTGCGGGGAGATGTCGGTGCTCCAGGGAACGCCACTGCCTTTCCTCAGGCTATTGGTCTAGCGGCCACATTCAGGTACGCTGAGCCTCTTCATTTGGCCAATGTGGGAGAGATTTTTTAGCCTTAGCAGTGAATCTCATGACAGGTAGTGGTTGTAAACCCAATAGCACATTGTCAGGAACGAAAAAAAAGTCTATGTATCGTGTTTTTTCTTGAAACATTGGAAATGTATTACGAAAGCATTGTCATGATAAGAATAAAGTATTATTCTTACATTGTGAATTTTTCAGAAATTTTCTTTGAGCAAGTATTAAACAATTAGAACAAAGTGTGTGAGAGGTTAGGCAGAGAAAGGGAGAAATATATCAATGAGGATTACAGAGAACAGTCCAGCTGTCCGTTCATCCATCCATCCATCCATCCATCCACCCATCCTCCATCTATCCTTCTATCATTCCATCCATCTACTCATCCATCCACCCTTCCCTCCATCTACTCATCCACCCATCCATCTATCATCCATCTATCCATCTATTCAGCAATCCAGCCAGCCATTCTTCCATCCATCCATCTATCCATCTATCTGTTTATCCATCCATCTATTTGTCCATCCATCCATCCATTCATCCATCCACTGGCTTCCCAGTCCAGACCTACTACGCCGAGTGGCCGCTGCCACAGGAGCCGAGGTTAGAGGCAAACATAATGACTTTGTCAAGCAGGGGAACTACATGACCCACACCGGGGCCAGCTGTTTCAGCCCTGTCATCAACATCGTCAGGGACCCTCGCTGGGGCAGGATTCAGGTCAGTGTATGACCCTCCTGTCACAATGCCATGGCATACGGTACAGCAACAAGGATTGTAGATGATTTCATTCCTAATAATTACTGTAACAATATAACCAGGAGCTTAATGCTGCAGGTATATGATTAACTGGAGTTGTATGAGCTATATAGGCCTACAGAATAGAATTTAAGGGTTGCAGTTGCAGGATGTACATGTTTATAACCAAGAAAGTTCTGTAATTGGTAACTGCAATTATACCAAGAGCCTAAGGCTCTACATGCTTTATATCTACTGTAATTAAAACGACATATATATAAACGAGATTCTTAAAGGGTTTAAAAATATAATACTTGCAACTGAGCGATGTATATAACCAAGAGCTTGAAAATATATAGACTAAGTAATTACAGATAATATGTGATATGCAAAACCAACTAATGGCTGTCATTATTCGCTGTATGGAATCAAAAGCTTGCTGATTTATATACTTGGTAACTGCAGTTATTACGGCGTTCAGTTCCTAGAACGTAGGAATTTATGCATTGGATAACTGCAGTTTATGAGTCTTTTTAGTCAACAGCTTGGGTTTTTATACACTGACTAATTAGAGAGCTACATTGGCTTGTTTGTGGCATTTGTATGACATTTGCAGTCTCATTTTTTGCTTTAAAAAATGAATAGGAAACTTATGGAGAAGACCCCTTTCTCAGTGGAACACTGTCCCAGAGCTTCGTGATGGGTCTACAAGGTAAAAATCCACCATTCTCTCTTCCCAAACATATCAACATCCACAGCCGGTATTTCTATTTTCCCCGAATGACATCACCCATGACTAACACACTGCATTTTGTTAACTGCTCTCTTTTATAGTTCATTAATGACTTTGTCTTTATCCCTGCGCCTTCCAAAACCCTTCGCCTTCGTGTAGCCCTGCGAAAATAAAAATCTGAAATCGCTTAAGTGTTTGCTCGCACACGATATTTATATAATATTATAATACTACTATCAAGTCTTGCTTGTCGGAGGTCCTGTTTTGACTGTGATCAATTACAGGAAAACGTTTAAAGAGGAAAATAAGTCATACAAGCAATGTCAGGTCGTCTTCCTCTATTCTATCTCTCATACTCGTCATGATAACGTCTACTATTGTCTCTGTCAACACAAAATAACTTTTGCTTGTCCTTCTGTTTATAAATCTACATTTGACTGCTTCAGGCAATGACAGCAGATTTGTGCAGGCGACTGCAGGATGTAAACATTTCGATGTACACGGAGGTCCAGAAAATATTCCAGTCTCCAGGTTCTCCTTCGATGCTCAGGTTGGTCAGCCTGTTAGGTCATATTCACAGACATGTGGATGGACCTCCTTGCGAAGTCTTATTTGTTTATTTTATATACAAAGAGAGATGGCGAAACGTCACATGAGAGAGAGAGAGAGAGAGAGAGAGAGAGAGGGGGAGAAAAAGAGAGACAGGAATGTCTGTCCATCTCCATCTTTGGCTGTGATCTATCCGTCCGTCTATTTTTTCATCCATCTACCCACCCATCCATCCCTCTGCACATCTATACACTCTATTCATCACCCATTTAACCCATTCATCCATTCTTCCATTCATTCATTCTATCCACCTATCCATCCATCCATCTTTCGATCCATCCATCCATCTATCCATCCATCTGTTCATCTATCCATTCACTCGTCCATCCATCCATCTATCCATTCATCCATCCATCCATCCATCCACCCATCCATCCATTTATCCATCCATCCATCTATCCATCCATGCATCCATACATCCATCCATCCATTTATGCATCCATCCATCTGTCGCTTCATCCGTCCATCCGTCTGATGTAGCATCATATTTATCTATTTTATCTTTATGTTCGCAATCTGCCTTCAACATCTCACACAAGATAGTATTTCTGTTTGCTCTAACAAGGTGTCTGACCAAGATTGGCGTATGACATTTTTGCCAGCCTTCAGGAAATGTGTAGAAGCTGGCACCTTCAGTCTGATGTGTAGCTACAACAGGTCAGCAGATGTTAGATATCTTTCTCTAATTTGCTGAGCGTGTAGTGTGAACTACAATCAAGACCTTAAATGTACTATCCATTGTCCTTTCTTAACTACAGTCTGTGACATTATTCAGTTGCTTATTCCTGACGCTGAAAAGTGTTATCTTTCTCATGAACAGAGGGTGCAGTAAGTAGATGTAATAATTTAGAGAGTATGTTAACTAACTATGTATGTGAATCGAACGGTGAAAGATTTATATTACACAGCATAGGTTATAAACTGTTCCCCTTTTGACGTTTGTTTCTTGCTATGTCGAGATGCGCCACTCTACTTTACAAATTGAGCTATTCATTTCATTGCTATTTTTAACATGTGTTTTTGCTCGTTAAGAACGGAGAAAGATCAACAAATTTGTATAACCCTGACTGATTTTGAACACAGATGGCTTTTTTTTTTTTTTAAGTCAGATGATGATATACTGACCTTTTAGATTTCAATTAATTTCTAAGAATATTTGTCATCAAATATAATCTGACGGTCACAATCCGTAGTTTTGGTCTTAGATCATTTAGATCTTTTCCTCCTTATCTTACTGTGGGAGGGAAGATCTAGCTTTTTTTTATATAGCGGCTTATATGACTAAAATTGACAAGATGGTTTGTGCCTTCGCTTTGTGAAGAAATCCTTCAGAGAGCGACTCGAAAAGTAAGCTCAGCGGACATCTCTGAAACAGGCGTAGTCCAAAAAAATAATACATGTATACACGACTGTCCGCTGGCAGTGTAGATTTTCTCTTTCAAGAAATAGTTACCGAAACTGTGCACATTCGGCAAGGCGATTACTTCGACGATCAATATTATGTATCTTGATAGATATGTTTTCATTCTACAATATCAATAATATCTTGTTTGTTCCAAAGTGGTTGTAGGCGTGTCGAAGCCGCATTGACTAAAATGCCAACCGAAACTAACATTTACGGGTTTGCTCTTGTTGCTCAGTATCAACGGAGTCCCAGCCTGTGCCAACGGCAAACTTCTGACCGACGTCCTAAGAAAAGAGTGGGGGTTCAAAGGTTATGTGGTCAGTGACCAGGGTGCCATTGAGAACATTATCAAGTTCCATAAGTACCTCAATAACAGCGTGGATACTGTGGCTGCCTGTGTCAAAGCTGGCTGTAATCTGGAGCTGTCGTCAGACCTGGAGGACCCAGTTTACGTCTCTCTGGGTGAGCGTTTGGACAAACTAACAAATACATTAAAACTGCAATTATCTATCAATGGATCAACTCAACAAAAATGGTGCTCGGTGAGAAGTATGTGCCCATCTATTCATTCTAGTTCAATAATTGGAAGTCGTGCCTATGCATTGTTAAATCAGAACTCAAACCAACTATTCATCCCTTCTGCATGGTTTCTTTCATTGAAAATTTGGAAGGTGAAAAGGAATTGGGGAGGGGGGGGGAATATAGGAGGTGCTTGAAAGATTAAATAAATCCCTTTTGGATTTTACCAACCAGTCATCCATACAGTTCCTGAAATATTTACTTTGTTCAAGTGTATATCTTTCCATTACATGCTAACATAGCGTGTCCGTAGCATCCTAATATTCTCAGATTATCAAGATTTTAAAAAGTACTGTCCGGATGAGATGTCCACCCTTAACCTGTCGTTATTGATTTAGATTACATTTCATTGCACCTCTGTAGGAACACAAATTTCTGTTGGTGAAACTGCGATCGAATGTTGGATGAGTTCTTTTTTTTCCCCCTTCCGTCCCCAGTGGATGCTGTCAGCCAAGGCAAACTGACAGAGGCCGAGGTCAGGGAAAGTGTCAAGCCGCTGTTCTACACCAGAATGAAACTGGGCGAATTCGATCCTCCA
>JBCEWB010154160.1:0-10610 GCA_039654565.1 Peronia peronii
TTCCGTTCAAGAGGATTTCATCTTTTGGCATGGAATTTCTCACTGTTCTATTAGGTAAAGTTTCCTTTACCTTGTGATGGAATGTCTACTGAGCTGTGCATACTTATTATGGCGATAATTTGACAAAACTGAGGCCAATAAATCCCAAGTTTAAGTGACATGGTGAGGAATATCACAGCGCAACGAGGAGCACCTACGAATAAACACAGGCGTCACATGCAAGGATTCGCTTTACCTGTCGTATAAATACGTGGTTCGCAGTTCTTGGGTTAATATCTGGTTGAATTGTAATTTCTTTTTTTTTATATATATATTTTTTAGAATTATTATGAAAATGATGGATTATTTTTATTGTTTTTAAACATCTAATAAAAGAATTATATAGTGTCCAAATCTATGTTTAGATTTAAGAATTAGTGGATTGCTAGCCTATACAAGATTATTCATTGATAGGATATATGTAGATCTAGATGTTAAACTTGAACATCTGTAAACTGTAATAGTAGTCATTGTTCTAAATGATCCTGATTTTTTTCTCCCAAGGCTGAAATTTTAAGAGTTTGGGTACTGATTTTTTGGGTTCTCAAAGTGGCAGGTCTGTATTATATGTCAGGGAATTTTATACTGTGATGGTGTGAAGTTATGAATTTTTCTCTTTGAAAATCAGGAAAATTAAGCAATTTATGGTAATGGTAATTTGATGTCTTGACAAACAGCATTGCCATTGTTTTATTGATAGATGGTTGATGCTGCTTTATTTTGCTTCGTTGGCTGCCTTTATTACTGGCGTCCTTTGGTAATTGCAAAATGGAGGCGCAGGGAGAACCTGTCCTATGTTACATTTGCAGCATTTGTCCCAACCACACTCTCATTTTTTCTAGATAATTTGCAGGACATCATGTGGACTTGATTATCCTGGCACACAGTCAAATAAATTGTATTCGCCTTTTCTCAGCCTACTATGAAGGTTTGCAAGACAAACTGACCCAGCTGAGAGATGCTAGAGAGGCTTTGGATTCTCTGCGTGAGGAGCACGGGGAGAAGCGCAGGAGGGAGGCAGAAGAGATGGAAAGACAGAGACAAATTCAGATGATGCAGAAACTGGAAGTCATGAGACAAAAGAAGCATGTAAGAAATATGACAGCTCTTGAAAATGAATGCCATTGATGTTTCAAGATTTATAATGGTATAAAAGAGAAGGGGAGAAGAATCTGCTTTGTGTGTGTGAAATAATTCACTTTGGTATATATATATATATATAACTAAAAATTGCTTTAGTTTGGTGGGAAGTTTAATCACTTGGTGGAAGAATAAGAGGCAAGACAGGCATGATAAAATTGTCTAAAGTATTTATCAATGTATCTGGTTATTACTTTTTTTTTTTTCTTTTGTAATGAATTGACATACTTTCCTTGCTTGTCTGTAACACTCTAAAAGAAGAAAATGTATGTAATCTCTGTATTTTCAGGAATATTTGGAGATGCAACGACAGCTGGCCTTACAGAGACTACAGGAACAAGAGAGAGAAATGGCAGCAAGATTTGAACAACAAAAGCATCTGACCCACATGAGACAGATGCAAGCCTTTGGCTATTCACAAGTAAGTCTGTTCAACTTATAGTTAAGTTCTGTCATTTTAGTTCATTTGCTGGCAGAACTACATTGTTACCGTTTTTGAGAAATCTCATACAAGAGTCAAATTTTACCTGAATTTGCAGGAAAAATGTCCGAGATTATCAGCAGATATTCACATTTTTACTCTCATTCTGTACATTTTCAAAAAACAAGTTTCCCACAGATATCACATAATAATAATAATAATAATAGCATTTTTGTAGCACTTACTTATCCCCATAGTGCAGGCTCTAAGCACTTTACAATTTATGTATTGTTACCCTACAGACCCAAAGAAGACGTTCTCAGCTTCCTGGAAGCATACAAGGCAGCTGCCTGTTAAGTGCTCAAATCCTTATCAGTCTAACAGTATCATTCACTGTCTATAGTCGGGTACCCATTTGAACCTGGATCGAGTCAGGAAATTATGTAAATTGTCTTTCCCAAGGATAAAATGTCGGGACCAGCCAGGATTCAAACCCAGAACTGTAGATCCTGAGTCTGATGGCCCAACCGCTAGGCCACCTTGCAGCATAATGTTTTTAATGCAGTGAAACCACACTCATCAATATTGATTGCACTGTTATGTTGGTTGTAGTGTATCACGTTTGTTGCACAATCAGGTGAAATGAGTCTGCTGTGAAAAAAAAAAAGGGGGGGGGGGGGTTAACTGATGAGGAATTTACTTTGAACAGGAATATCTTGGCATAGAAGAGTCATGGTGAGATAGCTTTTCACCAAGGTAAGGGACAGTCATTCATTTTTTATTAACAGCAAGAAATCTATGCATGAAAAATTTGACATAGGACTTATTCAGCCAGTTACACAACAATTGTTTAAAAATGAGTAATGTTTGGAAACAATTACCATGTGCTGTCTATGCCAGGGTTACCCACAGCCCATGATGGGCCAGCCAGGAGTCCCTCTACAAGGCATGCCACAGACTGCAGGCATGGTACCACAGGGCTATACACCAGGGGGAGGTGGGTCTGCTGAGGGCTCACCTGTACACAGGATGGCTGGCCCTGTTGACAGCTATGGAAACATACCACAGGTCAGTAAATTGTGTGCTGTTTAAAGATCTCCCCACACTAAACAGGAATGGTATTCCTTTAAAGACTTTTTATTATCTCAGCTGTTGGTTTTTTGATAATTTAGAGATTCTTAATTTGTAGAAAACTTTTTCTCTAAATTGTGCATGTTGCAACATCCTCTAATTGTTAATTATATCCTGAGCACCCAAAGATGCTAGATCTCACCATAGGATATTCTTTATCTGTGAAAATGAGAATCCTGGACTCAGTTCACTTTTCTTTTCAGAATATGGCACCCCAAGGCATGTCACTGCCACCTCATATAGCGCAGGGTCAGTCTGGCATGTACAGCATAGGCCAGCAGCCTATGGGAGGCCAATACTCAGCCTTGGGTCAGCCTCCGCCCAGCTTGGCTCCCAGTGGCTACCAGCCAGAGGGACAGAACATGATGGGACAGCAGGGATTTGTAAGTGCACATTGTAAAGCATCTGGATATGAAAACAACCATAAATCTCCAGAAAAGATTTAAATCTATATGTCCGATACTTACTATATCTGCATTTCTCTTTCCTCTGATCAGATAGTCATCTTATATTGGCAGATTTAAATAGTTTATCTCTTGATCTTTATGGCACCTTTAGTCACATATTGAAATGTGTATTTTTTGGTCCATGAAAGCACAGAATGTTTAACCATGGATAATCTCAACAAATTCATCATTGACAAAAAATGAAGTTATTTCTTCCATCACAATAAAGGGTTTGTTGAGTTGTCTGAGGGAAATCCTTAATTTGCTTTTTGAAATGAGACTTGGCATTTCTGACATCATTTATGAACTAGCAAAAATTTAGGGAACTGTGATAGGTGTTTAAATGTTGAATTCTTTGTCTTCTTAAGGGTGATCAAGCATCAATGCCACCTCAGCATTCAATGGCAGGACCATTGACGTCAGCTCCACCTAATGTTGGTAAGTGAATCCCAAGACCAGGAAAATAAGTTATGAAGGCCCATTCCATGTGATGTGTGTTACATCTGAACACTACTTTTTCACCTTTCCAACTTCCAGGGAAACTTTTTTTTGAGAAAAATATTCAAGGCCTTGAAAAGTCCTTGAATTTGGAAATTGTTGCCAAAGTCCTTGACAGCTGCTTCGTATTTTACATTTGCCGTAAGTTCGTTTCCTACCACATGCCCTGATGTTGATGATTTCCTTTGTTTCATTCACGGCAGATCTAACCTAATCTAGGCCTGCAGGTCCAGTGCGATTCGACGACGTCAGTTTTAGTCGTAATTGTGATGGATATCGCGGGGGATTAGGTCAAATTATCAGTCTGGAAATTTCAGCCTTTGGACTTCAGCGGAAAAAATGAACTATTTGATTCAGAGGCGTCTTGCTGGCTGCCGACATTTCGATACATTTGCAGAACGAGTAGATATACTAACAGAAAGAGAACATGATCTAGATCTAGTCAACAGGCCTACTGAGATCTCGTCAAGATCTTCGGCTCAGCATTCCGCAGAGATCTACCGGGATGTAGATCTAGATCTAGCTCTGTTGTAACAAGAGAGATAAATAGGTCTATTGATGGAGTAAATCTACAACTAAGAGCTTTCTTTTGTATGTTTAGAAATAATAAGGTCGTGGCATCATCCGGTCAGCTGATAATGTTCTTACGTAGACCTAGATCTACGTATTAGTATTACGCGACCTTTTTGCTGGATACTGTAGTTCTAGATCTAGGGCCTAGATCTACATAGATCTATATAAAAGACAAAAAAGAAGAAAAAGTAGTTTTTTGATGCAGGTGAACAAGTAACAAATTATTAAGATCTAAATTCAGTTGCAGTGGTGAGATTAATGAATTGTAAAGTTGAAAGCCAGCTGCATTTTTAATGATTTTAACTAAAACCTCTCTCCAGATGTACATGTCAGTTTATGGTCATTCTTAATTTATAAGTAGATTGTCATAAACAGATGTATTTAAATTATATAAGTGCTAGTGCTGCACCATTACCGCCCCAAACACACATAAAGAAAAAAAAAGTTATAATGATAAAAATAAATAACTATGCACGGCTTCATGCCTTTTAAATGAAATTTTACATCCCACCTTGAATCTTCAATTGTATTTATCAATGAAAGTGTAATTGTAAGATGCCTGGAGGAGGCTACTGTTTACAGTAAGTCACGCAGTTGGCTGAATGGGTTTGGCTCTTAACATAAACTGATCAAATTACATGTACTTGTGTGTTGTGCAGAGTGAGTTTCAGCATCAATAAAGCACACATCCAGCATACGATCTGCAATATCATCTATTGTTCATGTATAAGCCTACGTGTAAGTCTGTTCAGCAAAATATTATTCCACATACGTAAATATCTACGCGCGTTTGTGAAGATATTTGGCCACATGAAGTTCTTATATACAGTCTTAAAGTCCTTGAAAAGTCCTTGAATTTTAAGGCATCTAGAGAGTGTGAACCCTGAAATTGCCCTACGTGTGACAATCTTATGGTCGACCTTTTGAGAATGGCTCATATATCCAGACCTGCCATTTATTCTGATTTTATCGGAATATTCCGATTTTCCCCCACAAATTCCTGTCCTTCCGATTTTTCCGATTGCCTGCACTGTATTCCGATTTTTTTTTGTTTCACCGACATTGGCCAGGCCGTGCCTGTTTTGAACTGTCTCAATTTCGTTTCTTCGGAAGTGCCAGATGATATTTTAATTTTACCTCCTGTCTGCCATATGAACTCTTGTTTCGGTTCTCTGTCTTGCAGTCGCTACCGTCTCAGCAACTCTCATTAGTTACTGCCTCATCCGTTTAAGAGCTAAATTTATATCTTATTCCAACTAGATCTACATCGGGAATAGGCAGGCTTTTGGTTCTCGTGCCAAACCCAACTTGCGTGCTTTGTACAACCGCCTTTGTTTAGATCTAGATCTAGAGTCTGGATGTTTGACGTATTTTTATTCCTTAGGGTAGGTTGATCTGGCGTTACAGTAGACAGGTGAAGGACTAGTCTTTTTATTTATTTTTTTTATTATTAAAAAATAATAGGGTATTAATATTATTGAAGAACAAATTTAAGAATTAGATCTACATGGGATATAAATCTGTTGTAAATCTAGACTAGATTTTAAACGTAAACATGATTAGATGTAATATTACCTTATTGTTTTGTATGATTCCGATTTTTTCGGCCAAATTCAGATTTTTGAGAGTTAAGATACTGATTTTTGGGGTTGGCAAAGTGGCAGGTCTGTATATCAATGTTTACTAGCAAAGGGTTTTTTCCCTCAGATTGGTTTTCATCTTCTTCAGGTATGTATAGTTTGAGACAAACGTTTTGAAGTAGAGCGTGATGTATGTTACATGATAACTACAATGTTGATTGATCACTTTCTAGTCAAAACCTGACCTAGTATTTTAAAATTTTTGTTCATTTCCATGTCAAATTCATGCCAAAGCCATATTAAGTTGAATAAAAAAGTGATTTCAACAATAATTTGTTTCCAAAGGGACCAGGCAGATATTCGGTTTTTATCTCTTTCCATTACAGAAACAAAAGATCGTAACTAAAGAGCTTGTCAAAAACATTAAACCCACAATGATTCTTTATTGCTTACAAGCATTTTGTCAATGAACCATTTTAGAAAGTGAAACATAGGCTTTTGAGTTGATTTTTGTAAGTTATTTTTTCTTGTTTGGGTTGACCTTTCATGGAATGGGCCTGAAACCGACAGTAGCTCACAGTCTGTTATTGTCTCATACAGAGTTCAAAAAGCTGGATCTATTATTTTGATTGAACAGCTTACTTTGAAATGTATTTTTAAATACTTGCTATATTACACGTAGTTTGTTCAGTTTCGTGTGTTGATGATTGTCATGAAAATGCATTACCAATTTGAATATGCACCTATGAATTGTTCGACAATACATGTACATTTATTGGGATTTCTTTAAAATCTTGATAAGTTACTGAAATGCGTCAGTACCCTGAATATAACTGTGAAAGGTGTATAATATGTCAGAGACAATGTCTCAGAAATGGATGTTTGTTGATTATTTCCAGGTGGTTACAGTGGAATGCAAGGCCAGATGTCCACTGCTGGTGTATCCCATTCGCATCCCTCTATGGGTGCTATGGACAGCCAGGGAGGCCATGTTGGGGCTCCACCTCAGTCACAGGATTACCAGTCTTTCAATATGCAAGGTAAGGCAGGAACATTTGCAGGGATTAGACCTTTGGCCATCATTATTTAGTTCTTGAGTTGAAATTATGCTTGGTGTAAAAGAACTGATCACCGTTGTGAAATGCTGGGTCACTGTGATAAGATTAGTTACCAGTGGTCACATTGGGGGCTCCCTTTGCTGAAAGGCATGAGGTTTTATTTTTAGGGTTGGTTCAAAGGGTACAAGAAGCATTAAAAAGTATGTTCTTTTGTTATGTTTTTTTTTTTTTTCTTTCCATGTTAGATCATATATAATTATGCAGTGTAAATATAATTTTGCAGCATATTTTGAAATGTTTTTCAGCAGTTACAATTAAGCACAACGCTGGTTCCATATGTCAGCATCCATATGTCAGAGAAAAATAGTCTTAGACAAAGAAAACTCTAAAGCCATCAGGAATACGAGATGAAAGAATATGCATGACAAGAAAGAAAGATTCCAGTTCTTTGGCTAGAACTTGTTATATGAAAAACAAGATGATTTTATGTCAGTAATCTGGATTTGCAGTTGTCCATTCACTTCTATCATACATTTTTTTTTTCAGGGCTAGCCTCAGCTTTGCCCTCTCACCAGAACCAAAACATGTACAATGGCCAAACTCCGGCCCAGCCATCACAGCAGTTTGCACCACAACAGCAGTTCCAGCAACAACAACAGCAACAACAACAACAACCCCAACAGCAATACATGGGCCAGTACCAACAAGGTGGGCACATGCCAGGGGGGCAGATACCACATCCAGCACAGAAAGAAGTACAGCTTATCTCCTTTGATGACTGAGCTCTCTCTTGATTTATTGTTTTATTTTCAGTATAATTGTCTTTGTCATGGCTTGAGCCTGTGATTATGCATAAGAATATAAGATGTTGAATTCAATTCTTTGCCACACTGAATACTGAACATGAACGGAATATATATGCTTTGTTTGTTTTTTTCCTGTTAAACTTGCCAATTTATTTTGACTTATTCATAAGCTTAATCAAGAACTCATAATTCATAACTGTCACAGAATGATGCTAAGTCAGACTGCAGTTGTATTTGACATTGTAAAAATACTACATATCTAAAATAGGATAACCAGAAACAACATGATCCTGTGCAGTAATGTGATTTTAAATCTGTCGTTTGTAATGTAGCTGCCATGTGAAGTGGTGTCATTTGTAACTGAGGAGCACTGCCTTTGTGGTTATGAAAATGTTCAGCCTGCCATAATTTCTTACAACAGAAAAAAAAAAAAAGGAATTTTTTGTATCTGCTTCTTGGGAGTAAATAACTTGGACACTGTGGATTTTTTATGAATGTCTTAATCACATGGTACTTGAGAGGGCATAAAGCAGGATTAATACTCAAAGTCTGCCTTGAAATTCAGCGTTCGTAAAAGATTAAACAGTGTTTGCAAAGAAGGCATATTCCTTCTGCATAAGTCTGTCATATTCCTTCTGCATAAGTCTCTTAGACCCATGTATTTTCTTCTTGTATGTGCACCTTGCATGTGACAAAAATGTTCACATGAGCACTGAGATGTTTGTACTGCATGCATGACATTTAAAGGTAGTCATCCCCTCAAATTTTTGAAAAATTTTGACCAGATATTGATTTTTTGTTTTTTTTTTTGGTGATTTTGAAAGATAACCCATTTCTCTGCACTATGCCGTACTCATAGAGAGATAAAGTTATATATTTCTTTATGAAACGTGCATTTGAATTAACTACCCTCTTTGCTACGATTCCTTGGCAACCCATTGTTTATTGTGGTAACTAAGGCCATTGCAACCCCTAAACAGTAAGGAACCACAATAAAATGCAATTTTGTTATCATCTGAACAGATTCTTTCCTATACAAAACAGAAAAGAGGAAGTACTTGCAAGGGAAGTCGCTATTGATGCTTTCATTGTATGTATCTATGTGACAGGAATTTGATGTTGTTAAAACCCCTGATCCCTTTTTTTCCCTCAGTTTTCTCAATGTTATTTAAGGCTGCAGCATATCTTTAGTGCATCATAAAATCACTGAAACTGGTTTGATTTAGCTGAAATTTCATACTAACTGTCAGAATGTTGTTTTAAACCTTGAACCTTTCATATAGATAGATATGTTTGGACTTTTTATACTATTGGATTCATGCATACTAATTAGGCAGATATTTCATCAGTTAATAAAGGTCCTAACTTTTAAATACAGTTTATACATTTCCTTGTGAGTATATTAAACTGGAGTTATGTTTAAGGTTTGGATATTTATCTGAAGGTAATGTATGCCAATTTTAATTGAATTTCTAAGCATTAGTAATGGAAGGAGAATGTTTGAAAAATATATGCATTCTGTACTGCGGTGGCCATCTTGGAATCTCATTTACATAAAATTTTCAAAAATCACATTCCATGATTTCTTCTACTTATCCTTGTTCCATAAAATAAGTTAAAAAGTGCCTGCTTAGAAAATAATAAAAAATGACCCTTTTAGGGGGTGACTACCTTGACTGATGTCCAGTTTTCTTGTGAAATATGCAACTGCAGAAGCTCTACAACTGCATTAAAGAGTCATACTGTGAATTGGTCAGGTTATGATTCTGAGAAGCACATCAATCTTTGTATCAACAGGGCTGATGATTCTGAGATGAAAAAAATTTAGGATTCTCATGGCAAAAATGACAACTCACAACTATTTGTGTAGACTAAATAGTGTGGCATTTTTGTTTTTCTTTGCGGAGAATGAAACTTCGAGAAAAACTTTTTAAACACCAAGAGCATTGTTGTCAATTTTGGTGTTATACAAAGAATATGCATGTTGTGGATGAAATTATTTCAAGTGACAGAATTTAGTAAGTTTTCACGGAAGGACAGATCTCCAGTATTATGCCAGATCAGAGTGACTCGCTGATTGTGCAGCTGGTCTTTAAAAGCCAGGGCAAGTCACATTAGGGGCACAGGAAAAACTGCAATAACACAGAAATTACTGTTTCTCTCTCTACTTTTGCAGTTCAGTGCTGGTTGTGACCTGAGTTGTCACAGTAAATATTAATATGCTTAAGATTTATTAACATGTTCTCTGATGGACATCGAGACCAACTTCAAACAGTACATGTAGTTAAAAAAAACTACCATTTACTCATTGTCTTTTTTTTTTTTTTTCTTTTAAACATAATAAAAGATTGAAATGCTGTTTGAATTCCAGACCTTTATTTAGGTACCATAAAAATGAGGAAATTGTCTATTTCCCGTTCATCATTTCTGTCACATCAGATTGGAGAGATTTTGTGAACAGTATCAAAATGGCTGTTTAATATCATATTCCATGTAATATTAAACATTGTACTTATTATGAATGTGATAATTGTATGTATGACACACAAATACTACAGTTTGAGTTCTATTTCCAGGAGGCGTTGCACATTGGACAGTTACTTTTCTTCGGTCTCATGCTTGTAATCCTCTTAATGGAAAAATCTTTTTTGTTCTATAATTTTTTTTTTTAATTTCATTTTTTTTTTTTTTTTAATGGCTATTGTTGCAGTTTTACAAGATTTTGCAGAATTAATGTCCTCTTTATTCCTCTTTTCTATCCTTAAAAAGGTAGAAACACATTTCTGATGTAGCTTTCTCAGGTGTGAGCAAACTTACTGAATTTCAAAAAATTACATATTTAAGTAGGTACCACAAGAGAAAATTTCAAATGCTTTGGAATTGAATGGTTTGTTTATGAAATGAAAGAACAGGCCACA
>JBCEWB010154182.1:0-10610 GCA_039654565.1 Peronia peronii
GCCTTTACTTTCTTTGGTAGTGTGATATACACAGATCTTGCAAGTTCTTCCGGTATATGCCCTGATTCGTATATCTCGTTGAAAAGTTCAGTTAGTGCGTTGATGCTGAAATCTCCTAAAACTTTCAATATTTCAGTTATGATTCCATCGTCTCCTTGCGCCTTGCCTTCTTTGGTCTTTCTAATGGATTGTTCTACTTCTTTTTTCATTGGTGGTTCGTTGTTATCCTTTGATGTTGATGTTTGAGGTCTGTCATCTTCAACAAGTTCTCCAATGTATTGACTCCATTGATTTAAGACTTCTGTTTTCTCAAACAATAATTGTCCTTCTTTGCTTTTGATGCAATCATTTATGGTATTTCTTTTCATTTTTCCAGAGAGTTCTCTTATATCTTTGAGCATTTGTTTTGAGTTATTTTGAGCTTCTGCTTTTTCTATGTTGTCACATTTTTTTCCGTGTCCAATTTTTCTTGGCTGTTTTGCTTTTTTGTTGAATCATCTTGTTTAGTTGTGAGTACAGATTTGTGTTTTTGTTGGCTTTTCTTTGTGACATTATCTCTAAGATTTCTGCAGTCATCCTTGGTTGTTTATCTTCTTTTTCTTGCTTGGGGACGCATTCATTTCTATGCCTGATGCTCTCCCGGATGTATTCCCATTTGACGTCAGTCTGTTCATGTTTATTTTTATATCTGTACTGCATTAGAGATTCATTTAGAAGTATATATAGAATTTGTTTTGACCTCCACATTGTATTTCTCCTGTAGTTCTGGTGTCGATTTTAATTTTCCTATGTCTGTATACTTTCTGTTGTCTTTAACTACTTGGATTTTCTTTAGCCTTATTTTCATTCTTGCCACAAGTGGATTATGGTCCGAGTTTATATCTGCTCCAGGATATGTTTTGCATTTCTTTATGCTGATATGAAATCTGTTCCGAACCAGAGTGTAATCAATTTGATTTCGTTTTATGTCACCTGGGCTTTTCCACGTATATAACTTTGTTGGGGATTGTTGAAAGAAAGTGTTCACAACTGTGAGGTCATTTTGTTTGAACAATTGGATCAGTCTTTCACCGCGTTCATTCTGCTTACCCATTCCATGGTTACTACTACATCATCATGTTTCTTTTGTTTCCTACTTTGGCATTGAAATCCCCCATAGCAATCAAAACTTCTGTGGACTTGACCTCCTTGATCATTTTTTTGTATTTCTTCATAGTATATCTCGATGTCTTCTTCTGAGTATTCTGTTGTTGGTGCGAAAGTCTGGATTATAGCTATGTTGAAAGGTTTTGCTCTAATTTTCAGCAAGAAGTTTCTTGCACTAACTGTCCATGATCCCATGATGTATTTTCTTAGGCTGATTTTTTTAAAAAAATCAATATTCCAACTCATGTTCGTGTTGTTCTCCACCCGAGTAAATAAAGTTGTATTTATCGCCGTTGATAATTCCTTCTTCTGTCCATCGATATTCTGTCACTCGGAGTATGTCTAAGTTCATCTCTGTAGTTTCTTTTATCAGATTATCTTAGTTTTCCATGCTTGTAAAGGGTTCTCACATTCCATGTGTCGATGTTTAGGCAGTTCTTCCTTGTTTCCAGAATGAAGAATTTTATTTTCGCGATTTAGTTACAATGGAGTGTGTATGTGTGGGCGGGTGAGAGTGCACAGCAACGAATAATAGCCTACAGGAACCTTTAGCCTGAGGTCCGTGCCGAGAGGTGTTGACCGTCTTTCCCTGTGCAGTGTGCTCTGGCCTGACAATCTTGTCTTCAGGACTGGTCATCGCAGTACAACAGTAAAAATATTATATCAGCTATTCTGCTTACTGTGCCTCCTAGCGTGTAATGCGACACACTCGATGTGTAGCAAGATAACAGGTGAGTCAGACACCTGGCCTAGATTTCTAACACATGCATTGATTCAGCCCCAATCATAACCTCTCACTGAAGAGGGGCCTGGTGCTGTGTCGTATAGATCTAGGTAATTTTGTGTAAGTTGCTCCAGGTAAAGTAATTTATTTATCATCTCCTTGACCACAATCCTGGGTTAAAAAAAAAATTCTGGAGTCTGTGAACTGTGAAGGCTTTAGATGGTTGCCACACATAGGCTATGAGGAAGACAACACATCGAGATAACCACCCTGAGGAGGTTGAAAGATGTAACATAACGAAGACAACACATGGATCCAGTTTGACAGTGTCGCTAACAAACATAAGTGATAAAGGTTATATACTGAGTTTGATTTCAAGAGAACCACCTAGATCATGAAAGATATTGCAAATTTGGCTTTATTTTAGCAGGGTAACAAAATTTGTTACCTTTCATTCAAGTCCCCACAGCAACATTATTACAATATTAGGCCTAGGTTACCTATTATTGGAAAGAGAGATAAACTCAGCCAGTGACACTTACATTTTTTTTTTTTCATTTACTATTTTGCCAATTTCTCAGTCAATTTCCAATCATAGATATGTATAGATAACCTTTGGTCTTGTTCACAGCTCCGTAATATCACAAGACTGCATAAAATGTGCTGTCATGGCTTCACAGGTAACATGTTTCAATAGTACAGACAGCACTGTCAGTCTGAAGTTGACTGGTGTCCATGGAGATGGGGACAAAAACAATGATGTCTATGTCTTTGGAAATTTAGACAACTGCACGGAACATATCATCTTCTTTGGTGGAGATATCCAGGTATTGGAACTTCTTTTGCCTCAGTACAAATGTGTCTGTTCCTCTATCTTTAGATCTAGGCTGCAAAACACATTGACTCTGTTATTGCCTTATTTAGATATGTTCAGTATGATTTGCCAGTGCCAGCAACATTGACCCTTGCCAACTATTGGTAGAAGGAGACGTGGATATATGTGATGCATCATGACGGTTCGGTCCACAAGGTACATTTTGGGCAAATTGAGTTATTGATACAATGTGAAAGAGTGATCTCTCAGCTATCCTTTGACACCAGTTTCATTGCTCAATTATTTGACGAAGTTATGAGCATCTCGAGCTATTGCAGGTGGTTGTCGAAAGAAGTAAAAATTCTGAGAAATTCGCTTTCAGAGTTTTGCGTTATATTTTCTTAGCAATGGACCGTACATTTTTAGAAGTGATTTTTACCTCGTTTTCAAGTTCAATTCCATGTTTTGATATGTTTACATGATGCGGTGATGCTTAAAGAATAGATTGGTGCAAAAATCCAAAATTCGACCATTTGACCCCCCCCCCCCCCTTCCCCCGCCTTGACCTTTCTGCCCCATTTGCTCGAAACCACCCGATGTACCTTGCGGACCAAACTCATGATGAGTCACATATGGATATATATAGACAGATAGGCACACAGATATACAGATATGAGAACGACATTATTCAGATGTTGTGTTGCATTTGAAGGCAAGTTGTGTAAAAGCAATCTAAGAATGTGAATTAAACTTTGAACACAAGGAGTTTCATATTATAGTAAACATTTTTACATTTTCAATATATAAGGTGTTATTTTTTTCTCCATAACTGAGAATTTCTGTTTTCACATGTGAAAATTATTCATTTCCCTTTATTTTATAACATACTAGAGTGAACAATTTAATTTTTGAATTGTATATTACATAGATATGATAAGATAAAATAGGATAAACTTTATTTGTCCTCAAAAGGAAATTTCATTCACAGTTGATGAGACATAGTATTTATGTGAGATACATTCACACTTACATGCAGACAGAAATATCATAAATAAATAGCATCAGAACAAGCAAATCCAAGAAACATTGCCTCAGTTTGATAAGCATACCATTGATGACAAAAATGAACCTCTGTAATGCTCATGAGTAGTTCTTTCATAAAAGATAATGAACGCCCATTTCTTTTGGAATGTTTCAATTGATTATAAAGTGGAACACACAATCTTCCCAAATTATGAGAAGCTTTGATATATAGCCTTCACAAGTACCACTGCTTATACTATGGCATGAAAACTAGAGACTTCCAACTTCCATTTTCAGGACTATGAGGACAACATGCAAGGTCATGACACCAACAAGGCATATGTACGTTGGAGCACAGAAAACACAGCACGGTTGTTACACAAGAAGTTTGCCTCATCTCTCATCTTTGTCATCAAACCCACATATATGCACTTGCAAACCTTCTCTGTCTACTCCAACTTCTTTCTCAATGAAGATGCTAGCCCGATACACAGCAGTGACTTCGGTGCTATTAGACACCTATTTCTCCTATACAACTCGGCTGTGGAGCAAGTTTATTGTACGAGTAAGTTGACAGTGCCTTCCTCCAGTCTGCCTGTCTGCCTGATAGGCTTCAGCAAAGGCTGCTGTGTGTTGAACCAAATAGTTCTCGAGCTACATCTCCTTGACCACTATCCTGAGTTAAACAAATTTCTGGAGTGTGTGAAAGCTTTCTATTGGTTAGATGGTGGCCACGCAGGTGGGGAAGACAACACATGGATCACCCACGATGATTCCCTACAGCGATTGGCAGCTTTGGACTCTCAGATATTTATTCATGTCACACCTTACCAGATATTAGACCGCGAGAGAGAGTGGATAGGTCCTCAAGAGATTCAATTTTACCATAAACTGTTGAATTTCAAAGCCAAAGTCGTAGAACAGTTTCATTTTGCTCAGGAGCCTGCCAGTATTACTAAACACTTCAAGTTATTAGAGATATTCTAAGCCTTCTTGTACCATTCCACATCCTCTAATTTTTTATGGACGGAGGAGGAGAGGAGCAGCTATGGTGCATAACGATAGAAAGTATAAACACTCATCAGGATTCACCAAAAACCTTTTCTGGTAATTGTCAAAGGGAATAATAAAAAAAACTTACAAATAATAATAATTTTATTTCTGGTTATCATCCCTTTCATATAAAACTACTTCTTGGCTCTAATTTACTGAAATATTTATCCCAAATGTTAAGGCAGGGATATTGATTCTCAGATGTACCACATGAAGATCACATAAATTTAGCACGCTGCTGTTTGGTGTTATTATCGTCATGGTTGCTTTTTGCTCAAAAATGAAAATTATTTGAGATGGCAGTGAAGCTTGGTGTAGGTGCACTAACAGTATATGGTGTGAATATGGCTGTTCAGGAAACTTAATGCATATGTACATCTAGATATGTGTAGTGTGTGAGAATATGTGTCCAGTCTGCTCAACCTGCTTGTATGCCACATGGGGAGTCTTTTTTTTCCTTTCTGTACTTATTCTGTTTTTTTGTGTGTTTTGGACTTACATGCATTTCTTGTTCAACATCACTGCTTCTTTCTGAATTTGTTTGTCTTTTTTCTTCATCTCCTTTTCTCTTTACTCTTTTCTTTCCATCACAATTTCTTTCCTTCCTCTTCACATCATCCTTCAACCTTCTCAATTTATATATTCTTTATCTGATTCCATTTCATTTCCACCATGCCATTTGATTTTGAGGACAAACATTATGAAAACATGGCAATCATTTCAGATATTGAGAACGCCTTTTGCATAACACATATATATTGTTTATACACATGCACAATCACACATATTTACACCGTCATATCTACTTTTGCATACTTAAGTAACTCTCATCTGTTATCCTTGCTTGTGGACATTGCAAGAAAAAAGTTCTGGAATGAGCCATTTTGAATGACTGTCAGCCAAGTTTCTTCCCTCTATCAAGTACAAATGGTATAATACAACCATTGTACAGAAGAAACTAAATTGCTTTGTCTCCTGTTCCTTGAAACACGACAAACAGAAAAATTCTGAAAAACTGCCATGTGATGAACATTTTTTTTTCTCATCATGATTTTTTTTTTTTTCATAGTTTTTTGCTTCACATATCTCAGGTAGTTGGAGCAGAAATAATTTTTTTCCTTCTCTGCAATGTTTGTCTTATAGCATTTGTACTTAGCAAAGGGAGGCAGCTTAGCTGACTGAAAAAGTGGCTTATTACCAAAGCCAACAACTGTAAGCCAGTCATCACTGTTGACCTAAAAAGCTCTGCCAATACATCTATGTGTACAATAAATTTGTACATTCAGCTAAATAAACAGATTGTGGCAAGAATGTATAATATTTTGTTTTCAGAAGTCTTACAATCTACATCACTTTTTAAAACTTATATCAAGCAAATAAATAATAGAAATTGTTCAGCCTGACTACATGTTCAAAGTTTAAGAGAGTGAGCCAGCGTCTGTGTGTATTACATGTGTGTGTGTGCATAATAATGTGTATTTTTATCCAAGATGTTATGATGTTCGTAGCAACTGCATTGTGTTGTGCAATTTGTCTACTTTAGGCACTTCAAATGAAAAAAAAAAACTGTCCTTAGCTAATGCAAAACAAGATCTAAAATAGGAAACAGAAACAAAAGCCATCTGGCGGCTTGGACAACTACAAGCAATGTCATAACAGCTTGGGTTCAAATATTTTCCCCAATATTCAGCCAATCCTCAAAATCTGGACTTGCTCTTGACAATTTTTTTCCTCCAGTAGAATGAGTTTGTTGTTGTTGTTATTGTTGTTTGTTGTTGTCATTGTTTTTCTCATCCTGAACATTTAGGGATTGGGGGGGGGGGGGGGTTGAGGGGAGGGAAGGAGGTGGGGAGGGGAGAGGGAAAGAGTGATGGGATGGGAGAATGTTCAAGAGATTGGTTTGCATCACTACATGTAATCTTCACAGTAAAGTGGAACCAAATTTTTTCCTCAGTTGTGATTTCATGCATGTGCACAGATGATTGTAACTAATACAGTTCTACTGTATGCTATTTTTTGTTTAATTTGTGAATGTGGTTGTCCCCATGAATTTCTCTCCAGAATGAGAACAAAAAAATTAACAAATTCTATACACTCATACTCATACGCACTTGCAGTGAACTTTGCACATCAGAGCATGTATTCTGGAATCACGAATGGTTGATTAAAGAATAGGTCATCACGTAATGTGATGCATCATTCAGTTATTTGAAGTCGTGCTTCCGGCTAACTTGATGGAATTCTAATTTAAAATTTACACAATATCATAAAGGAAGCATTCACGTACAAAGACAAGGAGAAATAGAATGACAGATAGACAGATGGATAGATAAAACGGCAGAGATACAAGTAGATGGATGGGTAGAAAGAGAGAAAGAAGGAACTACGAGGTGGTACTTTTTACAGTTATGGATTTTTGCGTCTTGAAGAAGTGCTTTTGTTACGTATGAAAACCTTCAGTTACCAGTTCAGATAGCATGAATCTGCATTGCAATGATCATACTTTCAATTTAACGTAACTTAACGGGATTAATCATTTACGTAACTCAGATATTCGCTCATTTCATCACCACAGTCATTAAATCGTTTTTGAACTATGGATGTTATTTGCCTGTGTTTGGCCTTGTCATTTTGAGCTCACTGGAGGAAGGAGAGGGGAGGAGAGAGATTAATGAAGGAAAAGTCTTATAAAACCAGAGGGAACAAAACTACACGTATCTGGTGATATTATTTATGCCACATTTGACAATGAATCCTCAATGTCGCGAAACTGCATCATTGTGCCGTGAGTGATCACGATTCCCAGAGACTGACTGATTTTTCTCACATTTCCATAATAAATATTTATTCCATAATGAGCTGAGCGTTATCACTTGAACGCATGTGAATTCACTGTGTCATCTTGTTGTTAAGCAAGCCAACACTTTTGTAATGAATATAGTATTTGTAACACCTCTTATCCCTGTGAAGTAAAAGTACTTTGGCTCGCCAAAAGACAACAACAGCAATAACAAAACACCAACACAAAACAAAGTGCTCATGAAAACAATTTTACACATTACATGTACCCCCAATACCGGTATTCTAGACAGATACGAAAATATGGCCGCAAACGATCTGTCTGAACAAACATGAAGCAAACTGCATTTAATCCCAATTACAAATCAATGTTATTTATGTACTTAACAAAATGATCATTAAATTTGTATATCAAGATAACCATTCGCAGATTGCTGAAAGTTAGTGGAAGGTATAAAGTACCCGTTATGTTTGTACATCAAATAATGGTGTTTGTTCACACTGAATCTCTATCACCACAAGCAGGCAGGTAAACGGTTGGCGTAAGGTCATTGACATGTTTACACTCACACATAAAATAAAGAGACAAAAAATTTACGACAGATTAATTATGTGTGACCTAGAGGTCAGGCTAGTTAACTGGGTCAAGGCAAAACCGCAATGGGGAATTGAAAAAGACGAAAACTTTAAACATTGAAGTTCGCTTTCCTCGTGACCTTCCCTCTTTTTCAACAAGAAAGAACAATTCTCTTCAAGTGGCTCAATGTTTTAATTCATCTTTTCTTTAGTGCTGTCTGTTCTCCTTGGCCATTTTCTTCTTTTATATCTTTTTCTTTTCTGTTATCTAAGCAATTTATCTGTAACCCAATTTTACGTGAAATCTGAGACGTCATAAAATTTGTTCCTTCTTTTGCTGTGAAATGAGATTACAATGCTCATTTGATCTTGGGACAGGTTAAGTGTTATGAAATTACGGGTGTTCTTCGTTGAGAGCTTTCCACTTCCAGGGGAAATTTTGTCTAACTCATATATTTGCCGTCGCCCCAGAATTAAATTGTCTTAACTACAATGGTTTTTATGTTGTAGTTAGGACAATTTAATTTTGGGTCGACGATGTGTATGTACAATATATTGTAATAGTCTGAGTGGGTGTGTATTATATGTGTGGAGAGTGAATGTGTAAGAATGAAAAATTGTACGCGGTCTCACTGTGACAGGATTATTATAATACATTGTATGTAATATACTGAGAAAACTTAACCTTCTGTTTAATGTAACTGGAGAGCCTCTTCATACTAATACTTAGTAGTTTGGGGGGGGGGGGGGATGGGGAGAAGGATCTAGATTGGCCAGTTTCGGTCCAAAGTGTCGATTTTCGATTTCGATTGTTAAAAAAATCACTGGACTTTGATTTAAACAAAAAGGGGAGGTGGGGGCCAGAGGGGATATTTATTCAGATTCTGTGAAAGGAAAGAAAGGAAATGTTTCTACATGAATATATTAGCCTATCAAATAGCAAATATAGGCGTGAAAGCCACTTCTGAGATCCAACAACAAGCCTCCTTGGGGGCAATCGAGAGAGAGTGCTTCACATTTCATAGCCTATGATTATTTCGGTACGGTATCGTCTCTGCCAAATTGAAGAGTTTTGTGCGTATTGAAGTTTTTTCAGTGTGTTTTCTACATTTAGTCAATAGATTTCGTTTTTTTTTTTTCTCGAAACTTCTCCCTCACCCCTCAACCTCCCCTATTTTTCTATCTCGCCAAAACTTACCAAAACGTTTTCAACATACATGTATTTCGGATACATATTTTCTTTGACAGAATAAACAAAATAACAGAAGCTTTTAATTGTATCTCATTTAAGTTTTGAGAAAACAATATTAATGAATGAAAATTAGTGCCAATTTTGTACATTTTTGATAAATGGCATTTTCAAAACTTCGTAGAAAAGAACTGTCAGTAAAATGTAATTTCCCCATGCAATTTTTAGATCTATTTTTAGGCTCAACTTATTAGATGTTAAAAATGACATTGGAATGATTTGGTTTGGTAGTAACGGAGAAGACAGATTTTGAAAAACAGGGCAAAATCCAAGATTGCTGCCGTTTCCATAGCAACCAGACACGCTAGCAAGTTTCCAAGGATGTATTCTGAATCAGACAAACATGCCAGTTACACATGCACACAATAAAATGACCCAAGATCAAGGCAAAAAGCTTTCAGGTACTTTTAAAGGCGTTCATGGACAACACAACAATCCTAGTCTCATGCCAAGAAGAGGCAAGACAGATGCTCCAAAGGCTGGATAACTTGGTTTCCTGGTGCAGAATGGCATTTCAACCCAAGAAGTCTAGAAACTTTTCTGTCAGAAACGGGAGGACAGATGGCAATGTGCAGTAGTAGAACACAAGATTTCAGAAAAAACCGGAGGGGTTTTAGGCCGGATAATTTATTATAGCAAAAAGTTTTAGTCATACATTTCCTCCCCACCATAACAAGGTCAAGTTGAGAAGTGAGGGAAACTTACGGCCGAGGCAAGGCCAAGGTCATGGATCGATGGGATTCCCGGGATATTGATGGACTCCATTGCATCGGCACTGGCAAAACCGGAGAAACCCGGTGAACTCAGGAAGAAGATATTCGTCGAAGAGATATGAAACAAACAGAAGAGCAGCACGAGTATAAGATGGCCACGTACCAAGATCTCCTAACGCCGGCCATACACGCTCAGTTTTTGATCCGTTCTAACTGTGCAGTTTGGGTTAACACAGTTCATACGGTGCGTGTAGGGGAAATTAGGTCAACTTTATCGTCGCAAAATCCGGAGCTGAGCAAATCAGGCAACGCCTGATATTTTTTGCGCAGTTCTGCCAAAACTGAGCACGACCGGATGCTGTCGGCTTCCTATGAAGTTGGCTTCAGGCGGATAGTAAATGCAGTGAATTTATTATGTAAACCATAGCTCAAATGAAAAAAAATAATTACAGATTTGGAATCAGCGTGTCCAAATTAGGGCGGGCTAAGCGTGCACGTCTCGATTTGATGCTT
>JBCEWB010154193.1:0-10610 GCA_039654565.1 Peronia peronii
AACGATGCAATACATTAACCAGTCACAGGAGAATCCCCACGGCTGGAGACATCTAGATCTATAGACCTTTTCAGTAATAAAATGATTTTTTTTTTAAAAATATATTTTTAAATCTTGTATTAGGGTTTATTTTTCCCACACAACAAACCTTTTATTCTAGGCTGGATTTACAAACCCGAGATCATTTAGATCTAGTTACTTTAAAATGAAATTCAGAAAAAAACTCAATTTTATAGTTGCACCACATGTTGCTTTTCAAACAAATGATGCCGCTCATTCATAGATACTTTCTTATTGATGCATATGGGAGATCGTTGTGCTCAGCCCTATTACTTTCCTTTACCAGACAAAAGAGGGACTGAACAAACAGTGTAAAGAGGAAAAAAATCACATTTATGCCTTTTGCTTGAGACATACGCCATGAAAAATTCCAGAAAAATTATGATGTAAAGAGAATGTTTTCTTCTTATTGTTACAATTTTATCAAATTTTTTGGCGGTCAGTCTTTCGAATGACAAGAAGTAAAAGGATTTCTTCCCTCTTTGCATTACTTGGTTAACACCTGTGTTGTCTGGCAAAGAGAAGTAATTCGGCTGGTCAAATTGATCTCCTCTTATACCAGTCCCTCTTTTGGGAGGGGCAGATAATCTGCGAAAAGATCTCCCATTCAGAATGGTTAGAAGACTGATCGTTCTAATTGCTTTGCACATTCGGAAAAGTCTGCACATTCTGCTGTAATATTCTCTTAGGAGCTTAGCTAACATTCAGACTCGGAACCTTAACACCCCTTTCTTAACCACATATTCTGGCTCACTCTGATCTCCTGTGCTGAAGGTGGGATTTTTTGTATGTTGCTGGATGCCAACCATTTACGTTGCAACCATTGTACTATGAAGTATCTCGCTAAGCTATAAGAATTATTCTACCATAAGCTCAAATAAAATAATGAACGTTGATTTCATAGGCATTCTAATCTTTATCATATTTTCAATATAATATCAAAAGTCAAGTTTTGAGCGGGCAATTTAAAAACTTTCCATAAAATGTCAAAAGTCAAGCTTCTGGCCCGGTGCCTAACTTTAGATCTATTAGACCAGACCATCTGTTCCCTTCAGCTCTGACGTAACAAACACAAATATGATAGTAACAGGAAAAAAATAGGTGCCAGTAGAAACTCATGTCACAGTAAACTTATTTGAAATAAAAATGGCTCCGCCACTTGTTGTGAGATATTACATGACATTTCTTATATTAAATTTTCAGGTGTTAACAAAATTAAAGTTCCATACCTAAACAGGCAATGATATTCATATGACCTGTGTGTATGAGAGAGAATGAGAGAGAGAGAGAGAGAGAGGGGGGGGGGAGAGAGAGAAAGAGAGAGGCAGAGAAAGGGCGGTGAGAAAGGGAAATAGTATGTTTTTTTAAGGCTGACAAAACACAGACTTGGTTAAGCCCCTTGAATTAAACACTCTTGTGATTATAACCACGAGACGGACCAAGGGTTTTAGTGTTGACTTTCATCAGAGTGAGTTCTCTTAGCAAACGCTTTATAGGAGACTTTTTTTTTCGGTTTGCTCGAAGAGAAAAGCAAATTGAAGGGAGGCCGGGGGTTGGGGGGGGGGCGGACCCTGGATTTCCCAATTTCCGGTCAAGATGTCGATTTTCGTTCTTTTTGTTCTTGTTGTTGTTACTGTTGCTTGTTTGTTTTGTTTTGTTTTTAGAAAGAGTTATCATTTCTGTACCACATTATAGGTCTAAAAAATTCCTGTGACCAAAAAAAAATATTGGGGTAGTCAAAATTCAGCAAAATTCCCTATCAAATTGAGGGAAAAGAGATGATATTGCCAGCTCTTTTATTCTGCTCCTATTGACGACAGCTGATGAATTCAATATTTTTGGGTCTGTGAGGATTTCTACTATGGAAAAAAAACACAGATAGTTGTATCCAAAGGGCGGAACAGTTTAGTTTTTACAATGACTGAAATTTTACAATGACTGAAATTTTACAATGACTGAAATTTTACAGTGACTGAATGAATGAAATTTTACAATGACTGAATGACTGAAATTTTACAATTACTGAAATTTTACAATGACTGAAATTTTACAATGGCTGAATGACTGAAATTTTACAATGACTGAAATTTTACAATGACTGAATGACTGAAATTTTACAATGACTGAATGACTGAAATTTTACAATGACTGAAATTTTACAATGACTGAAATTTTACAATGACTGAAATTTTACAATGGCTGAATGACTGAAATTTTACAATGACTGAAATTTTACAATGACTGAATGACTGAAATTTTACAATGACTGAATGACTGAAATTTTACAATGACTGAAATTTTACAATGACTGAAATTTTACAATGACTGAAATTTTACAATTACTGAAATTTTACAACGACTGAAATTTTACAATGACTGAATGACTGAAATTTTACACTGACTGAAATTTTACAATGACTGAAATTTTACAATGACTGGAATTTTACAATGTCTGAAATTTTACAATGACTGAAATTTTACAATGACTGAAATTTTACAATGACTGAATGAATGAAATTTTACAATGACTGAATGAATGAAATTTTACAATGACTGAATGAATGAAATTTTACAATGACTGAAATTAGAGAAAAGTCCATGAGCATCGATTCATCCACGACTGGTCAGCGAAGGGCGCCCTACCGCTGTAATGGAGAATCGATGTCGAACGTTCACTTGTTGGGAAGCTGACTCACTCAGTGAAGTGAAAGAAAGACAATGTCTCTGTAAGAGTATATTAGCTTATCAAATAACAAATAAAGTCACCAAGGTCACATTTGATACCCAAGAACAAGTCCTTCAGGAGGTATAAAAGAGATTTGCCTTTATATTTCATGGCCTAAGATTCCTTCGATGTTCGGTCTGTCAAATTGTATTTTGTACGTAATAAAGTTTTTTCAATGCATTTTATAGTCAATAGATGTCGTTTTTTTTTGTGTTTCTCTCGTAACTTTTTCCCCCTTGTTTGTCTATCTTCTCCAACACATACCAATAAATTTTTGTCATATTTGACACACATAATTTGTTTAAAAAATGACGAGTTTTCTTTTTTTTTTCTTTTTTTTTTGGTATCTCTTTTAGTTTTTGAAAAAATTGTGAATAAAAATGTCAATTTTGTAAATTTTTCGTATGGCAATTTCAAAAAATCATTATTTAAAAAACAAAACAAAAACTATGTCGAAAACTGAAATTCTCTTCCGTCATTTTTTACCGTTAAATAATGACATGCAAAGTTTGGAACGACTCGGTATTTCAGTAACGGAGGAGATAGATTTGCAAAAAACAGTGCAAAATCAAAGCTGGTGGCCGTATCCATGGCAAGCAGAAACGGTAGCAATTTTCCCAGGACATATTGTAAATCAGACTGCCAAATACACATGCACACATTAAAATGACCTAAGGTCAAAGGCAAGATAAAAATTCGAATGGCGTCGATGGTGAAAGTAGAAATCAAGCCAAAAACTATCAAAATCGAAGCTATAACAAACAGCATCCAAAATGGTTATATCTTTTTTTTTAGCTTGTCACTGACTCTGCTGTACAGGTCATTATAATGCAGATGGATATTTTCCCGCAGTGCTATGCGCCATGGACATTATTATTAAATGTAAACTGTGCAAGATAATGCGATAGTTGTTAAAATAAATGTCGCCTTTCTGTCCATGATAGTCCTCACTTCTTACAAATCTGTCAGTCACAGAAAATGTGATAGTTACGACAAACCCCAAGATGACCCATGAAGAAAGCAAAATTGAGGAGGACAGACAGATTGGAGACAGAGCACATTACAAGAAAAGGAAATTGCAAAGAAGTGGAGTGTTTGAGAAGTGGTCTAGATACACGTACGGCATTTGCTGAGAAACGAGAACAATAATTACGGTGAAAAGAAAACGGCACTTTGATCTTTGTGGAACCTTGAAAGAAAGAGCAGCTGGTACTACTAGAGACAGAAGGAAAAGCTAAAGTGGATATCACAGATCAATGGACGTCTTTTCAAGTCTGTGAACGGAATAACATAGTGCGAGAAATTTCTTCCTGCACCAGACATTTTATACTGGCATGTGAGCACAGCAACTGCCAAGAAAACTTTAACTTTTAGAAAATTCCAAACGTTGATTAAAAAGATAAACTCGCATTGTTTTTATCATCTTAATTCAGAGGGGAAAATATTAAAAAATTACTTTGATTTGTTTAGACTCATTGAAAATGTCTTCTATCACAAACTTCCTTTTTATCACACAGGATCATTTAGGATGTATGTATAAGGTTCTGTCGCAGCATTTGCAAATTATACTGTCACTGGCCAGTAGAACAATATAAAGAACATCTGAATCCCTGAGAGACTCTTGGACGAAGAATGAGCTGTTTTGACTGTCAGCGAAATTACTTCCCTTTGCTAAGTACAAGAGGTCTAACACAAGCATTGTAAAGAAGGAAAAAATCACCTTTTTGCTTGTTATGTGAAATATAAGAAAGAGAAAATTCTGAAAAAAATTCTGAAAAAAATCACCACATGATGAAAATGTTTTCCTATTGCAATAATTTTTTCATAATTTTTTGCACCAGATGTTTCAAATAACAAGAGAAAAGGTGATTTTTTCCTTCTTTACAATGCTTGTCCTACACCTCTTGTACCTGGCAAAGGAAAATAACCTAGCTGGCTGAAAAAATGGCTCATTCAAATATGAATATTACATGCTTTCCAAAGATTGCTGTGATTTTTGCTTACCTTCTAAAGCGAGAGGGCTAATTTATATATTGATAAAACTGCTATTTGTTTTGATTTATAAGATCTGCCATGTGAAATTATAATCAAACTGACTACATACAATTATCAGTTTATGAACTGCACCCTGAAAGGGTTATTGTTATGTATGATTTGAAGGACAGGGCATCTCATGGATGAATCAAAAGAAATGTCTCTTTTGTATGCCTTAAACGGCTGTAGATTCCACAAGAAGACGGTCAGAGTGTTTTCTTATAACTGTCTGAATTCAAATGGAAGAATTTTGGCATGGGTCAGACTTATGCTACCATATATGAACAGTGGAGACAGACGTGTATTTGTTTGTACTGCGTGCAAAGAAATACTGACTTATGTCTTCAATATTTAGCCTCTTCAGCAAGCATCAAATGCAGAATCTTGTTATGATATACAACCCATCAATGTGTATATTCTTTCATTTTTTTTTTGTCAGATTGTTTAATATTCTTTATATATCACGAGTCTGAATATGTGAGTGCCTTTTTAATAAATATGACTGTTTTAACTTATATTTATCACAATTTTTGATTTGCCTTTGTTTTCTAGTTTATCTCAAGTAAAGTTTGCCGTTTGATTAAGTTTTTCTGCTCATAAAAAGCCTGTTCGATTTGTTTGTTTGTTGTTTGTTTTAAACAAAATCCCGTCGAGATAACCTCCACTAGGAGGTTGAAAGACGTATTTTAGAACGTAACGTATTCGATTGTTCGTTTCGTTTTGCGACAAGCAGAAAAAAGTCGTCTGTGCTTATTGCAAGGTTGAACATAGCTGCAATGAGAGCAACATTTAGCAGTTTGAGAATCTTGTGACGAAACTCCTGTGTGGTTTGCTCCCTTGCAGAGTATGTGCCATTAGATTAAAGTGTCGTTACTCTTGTATATTTCTGGTGTTTGTGTGTTATAGCTTGCCCAGTTTTCGAATGAGTACATGCATAGAAATGGCTGACTGAAACAGCAATAATAAAGTACTGTAACTAGACTTACATCACTTTTCGATGGGATGATCAGACTTGCTAATGAGATGTACGACCTACTGCATCCGGGCTAATTTCTCTAAAGATACTGTAACGTGATGCAAAGTTTATTACAATTTGGTTCAAATAGTGCCTCTTCTTTAGAAAAAAAATATATATATACATATACATATTTGGTCTCTCCTGAACTGTGATTTTCGACTGAGTAGGCCAAATGTAATATATCTGCAGCTCGTGTTGATTCCTGAGTACAAATGCCAAAATTGCTCACAACAATCTCGAATTAGGACTCAGAAAGGGCAAAAAAGACGTTCAACAAAGTAACTTGAGTGATCCAAATCGACACACCTGGGTATATAACAAAATCTATATGTCCACAAGACGTGAATGCGCCAAGGGCTAAATTGCTCCGAGTGAGACCAAACACTGATTAACGTCAAACGGCGAATGTAGGATTTCGATTGTTTCCAGACACGGAAGTTGCCCTCTCAGATTGCTTTGCCGGGTCAATTAGGACATCAAGCACTGGTCAATTTTCCTGAACTCTCGGTGCCAATATTATTTTGTATGCCATATTTTTTCACACTCTCTTTCTCTTTCATGGGCTTTCCGCTTTCCATTTAGAGAGGCTTGTTGAAAAACTTGTTCTGAATCTCGCAATGGTCACATAACGATGGTCAACGCTCCGTTTAATTTACATTGTATGGAGACGTGATGGAAGGTACTCAGCTTCTTTGTGGGATTTTGCAAGAACAACAATAGAGAGAGAGAGAGAGAGAGAGAGAGAGAGAGAGAAAGAGAGAGAGAGAGCAAGAAGAAAGATAGAATAACGTATATTCATTTTCATTGGAATAAAAAGATCTAATGTTTTGAGCCACTTTCAACATGAGCAAACCTTCGGCAATGTGGAAATCAAGAACAGTTTTTTTTACGTAATGCAATCTCGTCCGTTCCCTATATTGGTGACAAACGAAAGCCTCTACCCACAGCTCAGGTTCTGCCATTACTCGATTTTTCTAACACGGATGAAGAAGTGAATATGCAAATTAAAAATTCTTTCCCCAATTTACAGCCTCGTAATTTCCAATGGCCTATTCGTTTACTAGTGATGTTTATCTAAAAAATTAAGAATTGTGTACACAACAGATCGACATATATGCTGAAGTTCAAAAGTAGAGTGAAAGACTATATAAATATACCCGAACAAAAAAACAGTAATGTGACCTTTGCATCACCTGTGAGGTTAACTGTGAACGTAAAGTTAGGCTTTGAGTATACACAATGTGTATGTGTATGTGTCGGCGTATCTATGTTTGTGAGTTTGTGTTTCCATAAAGTAAACTTATTAGACGTCACCATTGTTTCAGTGCCATTAGGTGTTCCCATAGTATGTTAACATTTGACTTGCTCTTCCCTCTTCCAACTTTTTTTTTTTGTCAAAGAAACAATGACTGAACGTCACCATGTCCCTGTGTGTACAATACTTTTGGCAAAAAGCCCTCCCGATAGACTGGCGATCTCTGATGTCTAGACTGACCACGTCCTGATCGGAAATTGAAGTAGTCAAGGACACAGTCGTCAGTTATGAAATGCTCCTGTCGAGTTGGCAAGGACTTTTAGCACTGTGAGGACACAAACCGTGCCATTTGTTTGCATCCACTCCCTTGTGGACTTCTAGCGTTCACACACAAAGGCTGTGGTGATCAGCATCATCAGCTAGTGAATGACCTTAACACTTTTCTTCCTGAGAAATACTGGCAAGGGAACATAGGCTATTGTCCTCGTCTTTTCAAACATGTTTATTCATCTCATAGTTTAGTGATATCACCGAGTGATATAGTCAACCCTTTGTGAAGCTGTCACTATCTTTATTCTTTTTTTTTCCCACAAAGTAGGCTAAAAGTTAAAATTCTAGTGTTTATTTTAATAACAAAAAATCTTTCAAATGAAAATTCAACTTTTAAGAGGCCATTGAAAACAAAGAGAAACATAGTACTAAAATGATACTATCCATGAATATCTTGGTTCTGTCTATAATATACCACGCTGGCACATGCCTCCAACAAAAATCGACCACAATGAAACATATAGCCGAGCAAACGGAATGTACGTCATCCGAATTGCTGAAGGCTCGACAGATTCTTCTAAATTCAGTATCGACTAAAAATACATTAGATTGTGTTAGAGAATGTGTAAGATTACCAGGTTGTGTATTAGCTCTTGTAGATGAAGATGTCGTTACTACAAACTCTACTTGCACCTTGATGTCATCGCCTGGTGTGGATGTTGGACAAAATAGTCTGACCTGGACATCCTCCGGAAGTTGTAGAGCGTATGTGATTAATCCTTGTCAAAGTGGAGGAGAACTGGCTGATGGTGTGTGCAAGTGTACTCAACACTTTGCAGGTAAGGAAAAAAAAAAAATAACTGACAAAATAATGGTGTGAATCGCATATAATACTCGCAAACAGATCTGCATTTTGAATTAAAAGAGTTGATATCAGACAATCTGAATGGTTTAAAAAATTATACTTCAATCTGAAAAAAAAAAAACAGTAAGAAATATGGGGCAGCTAGAAAATCAGCGTTTGAGACCTAGAGAGGGGGTTAAGGTGCCTGCGAGTGGGACATACAGATGAATAGACGGCCAGTCAAGCGGATAAACAGTACGGTTGAACATATGGATAAATGAGTAGTTAGCTCGACATGAATTATGGTAAAAATGACATGGGCCTAAAGGATGAAGCGGGCAAGAGGGAAAACGGCCAAATCCTGGGATAAATAGCTAGAAATGTTGAGAATGGCATCAATACAATTTTAAGGAAAAAAAGAGTGGTAGAGAAGTGGATACATTTACTATGGGTCAAGATGAACCAAAACCAAGATAGAAAATATTACATAGTCTTATAATTGAATTATATAATTGTTTATACAGGTCGCACGTGTGAGTTTAATAACCCTTCCTACTGTGTTCCATCGATGATTACAGTCCAACAGGTTCTTGATAATCTAACAATACTCACACTGGCCCCTGCTGTGCTCGATAAATTAAGACATCATCAAGCCAAGGTATGCTACCGAGATGAGAATAAAAGTTGTACTGTTGTCATGGCTACATTGTGGGCTGAATCTGGAGAAGATCTATTCACTCAAACATCTATGGAGAAAGCATTCTGGAATTCTTACAAATCAGGGCCTAGCCGTTTGATTAGGTTGTTTACATACAATGATATACAGACTCTGTATATCTCCGCGAATTCGTCGGAAATCAGAATAGACTTTTTAGCCTACGACGTTATAGCATCCACCGAATCTTCCTATCAGAGTACCGTTTCAAAGAGTTGGCAGTCAATCAAAAATGAACTCGAGGGAGGCCATGAACACCACAGAGGAACACCCATGTTTGTCTATGATGATCCTATCATTCTCGCTCAGCAAATGTCAGTGAAACTTGGTCATAAGTCTTCTTCACATGCCATCTACCAGCCGGCATTTTGGAGATCTGCCAAAGAAACGAATTTCGGTCCAAGATACGTTCTGACTTGGTATGTCGGCACGGGTACAGTGCGGTCCACCTCCAGTGAGAATCCAGCAAGTTCTTTAGTCTCATTCAATCCCTGCTGGATACAGGCAGATATACATCACGAGCAAAACTCAATATTCGAGCTAACTGTCTATCTGAAGCGCGGGCATGGGGTAAGGATAGTGGAGAATTCCAGCTATCATGATGTTATAGAAGTGATCCAAATAGGTACGGAGTTCACCTTTGTCCTGGCACCTTACATGGACAGCTATGACACATCGGCCTTTGATCCCTCATCTACTCACGGAGTCAAGACCTTGGTCACCTCCTCGGGTAGAAAAATGTCTTGTCTTCATGTGATGGAGTCGGATACAGTAGTGGATCGTTTGACATCTACTGGACTTAATGTTGGCTGGTTTGTGGACACCAGACTGTGGACCAAAATCTACGCTGTCTTTTCCAATGGCAGGTAAGGTTTATACATATACATGCCAATTATCAGTGAGGAAGGAAAAGAAATTTTTTTTTTCCCTCACCAAGCATATCAAATAACTTCTGATTTCTCCTCACCCCATTCTTCCTTACACCTTCACTTTATGACCCAATGTGTGTTGTCTTAGATGTAATATTTATACGATAACAATTGAGTGAGGGGTGATCATGGAACTTGTTTGCACGAATGGAATATGGATGGAGCAATAAAATCTGACGTCTCTCTGTATGACGTTAATTTTCCCTGATAAAGATGAGAACGTTTTGTATCAGAGCTTTCCGGCGACAATCTGCCGTAAAATGCTTTGTGATACTCGAGTCCACTTAGACAGTAATTTCAAACTGTTCAAGATCACCCAACTTTATATTTTAAAAAAATCGTCATCAAATCCACGTTCTCGTAATATCTCCTTGTGAAACTGCATCTCAGACAGATCATATTAAATTCTTAAATATCACCCAGTTAATCGAACCATTTTGCGTCAGGAATTTGTTCGTTCAATCAACCTTGAATTTGTAAGTGCACAGGGATTCATTTGTCATCAAAGAGGTTGGAGAAATATCCCTGTAAAATGGATCGGTTTACTGATGCTCATTTCTGTTCGGGAGCAACTAATGGTCCAGTCTACGAATTCGTCTATTATATTCTTCCAGTGTTGCCGAGGGTTCCTTGTCTGAGCTGGCAGCCGGTGTGAGGGAGGGGAGAGACGTACGTGTGAGACTACAGTGGTTGGACTCGGACATCTCCAGGTATATGAGTACCCAGTGGAACGCCGTCACTGACCAGGGACAGGTGTGAC
>JBCEWB010154214.1:0-10609 GCA_039654565.1 Peronia peronii
AAAGAGAGAGACAGAGAGGATTCGGAATATTAATGAAGACAGACAAATACGTGGGCTGGCAATATGATGCCACGTCTAACAAACACGCACAAAAACTGGAGCAGTTACTTCTACGAACACATCACTGCCCTAAGGAACACTGAATGAACGATTAACAAATAAGAAACTATTTAAACAGAACGTGCACAAATAAATGTGAGAAGGAGCCGAGGAACAAAGTCTAAATGAATGAATCAATCTGTGAGCATGATTCTGTTATTCTTTTTCATGCGATATAAACCCCCTGTATGTCTTTTTTTGTCTATCGTAGCTCAATCTTTCACAAAGTGATAAGGGAGTCCACACATGTGAGCAAGGCTAACCATTTCTTTTGACCACCAGAAAGTGACTGGACCTGCGGTGCTAAAAATGGTACTAGTTTGACCTCAGAACTGCCCCCCCCCCTCCCCCAGTAGCTGCACCTCGTGTACTTCACCTCTTCCTGCCTTGTTCTTCACCAACTTACACTGCCCTGTCTGTTGAGTACAAGCGCAATCGAGATCATGATCAATGGTATCCCCGGAAAACTGAGTCATTACTAGTCTTTTCTTGGTGATCATTCACCAGTTAAACGAAGAACAACCAATAGTGGCATATATTTGGTACATGATCAAAATTGGCTTCAAAAGACTGAAAATTAGGAAACATGTTGGGTGCTCAAATGAGAAAACAATACAATATCCGAGGGGATTCCTTTACTGCAGATCAATACTCGGACAGAACAAATGTTCTAAGATCAAATGGAAATACCGCTTCTGCCTACAAACCTGGGTTCTGTCGCCGCTGCTCCGGCAATAAGACGGTTAATAGGAGCAACAACTGAGCTCTTTGAGAAATAGCTCATACTAGTGTAGGCGCTACTATACGACACTTCTAAGCACCGCTATTCCCAGCCTTCTGCACCTTTGCCATTCCAGAGGGTGATTGTTCCATTCAGACAGTCCCATTGATATGATGCAGTGATTCTCCGTCAAGGCCAGCTTCCAGCTGGAAACATGGTATCTCGACTAAATTTCTTGAGGATAAAAGGTGCTGCTGCAATTCTTAAATAAGCGCCTGCAGTTTCAAAGTAGAGGTAGCCGCCTCCAGATGGTTAAAAGACGTAAACAAACCGAAACCGAAGATAGAGGAAGCAGTCAGGATATATCGCCCGCAGGTGACTATGCTGTTTCTTTGCCGCGTGTCCTCTCGACCTATGTGCCTATCTTTTCTTCTCTCCTCTCTCTTCTTCTATATTCCACATTCTCTCTCTTCCGTACATTCCTATTTTCCTAATGGAATAAGGGCAAAGGCAGTTGAGAATCAATATCAAATCAATTGGCCTCCATAAAAAATGACAGCCGCAGTACAACTACGTCGTTCAATTATTTCTTTAGTTCTACAAAGAAGACACACGCATTGTTCTTTGGAGTCCAGTCCTTCAGGACAGTAATTTTAAATAACCAAGAAATGTTCAAACTGGAAGTCACTACAAGCCATATTGACATGCCCTTCTTTCACAGCTATTTCATTACAACAATCGTGGAATTAAAGTGCTGTTTACGGTATCAATTTAGCTCTAGGGGAACCACATCTCTCTATAAAACAACGAACCGGCGTTCAGGTGTCAACATACGCCTTGAACATATCAATTTTAACTTGAACGATCGATTATCATACAGCCCACACAATAAGTGCAGTGTAGAAGAAATACTGTGAGCACTCTCTACTAGAGTCTAGGCAGCTTCTGTATCTCGACAACAGAAACAATAACCCCCCTCCCCCCCCCCCCACACACACACACAAACTCCTCCCCCAACAGCCCGGGGTTACTGCACCAAGAGAAAGAATTTCAAATTGCCGACCGTGGAGTAAAATCGCTGACGCCAGTTGATAAAAGTTGATTCAGCTGGGAAAGTGCGACGTGGAGGACAACAGAAAAGTGCAGCGTGGAGGACAACAGAAAAGTGCAGCGTGGAGGACAACAGAACTCTTTTTCCTTGCCTCAGTTTCAAGCAAGTAGACGTTCGACAATATCAGGTAGTCTAGTATGTTCTCTCGTTCTCTTTCAACTGTTTGTATAATCAGTCTTGTTTTCTGCACTTGTAAATCTCAGTTTTACGCGTTTTTAAGTTATTCCTCATACTTGGTTTCCCCATAGAACTGGATCTCTGTAAATTAACACTCGTCTCGCTAACAAATTATTTCAATATAAAGACGTTGCAAATTTCTTGCATACAATGTCACTGCTGGGTTTTCCAAACTCAGAATTTAAAATCCGCTATCCTTGATCGGCCAGATTGAAAGGAAAACCCATCCAATACAAAAAGTAACGAATACAAAAGTTTTAAGTTTTATGACGAAGAGATTTAGGGAAAAAATAACCACAATAATAACGATGAAGTCTTGAGGAAGGGGAGCACGTTCGCTCTGCTCAACTTCAGGTCATACAATTTAAAAAAAAAAAAAATCGAGACTTTTCCCACCCCTTCGAAGTTGTCACAAACACTAATGACACCCTCGCACTACAAAAACACCACATCTACCCGAATTTTGAATCAGTCCGAAAAGAAGTCCACATATACCACTTAACACAGAACCATCATTATCATCGCATCAGCGACGACGGCAAACTTGAAGCGAGAGGCAACAAAACACTTGAGTACAGTCGCGATACAAGGTAGGTAGAAAAGCTGCTCTATCCCCTCACCTACCTACACTGGCTGTTCTCCCCACCACTGCCTGACTGTCAGACAGCAGTCAGACGCACGGGCCGCTCGGTAGGAAGACGCCCACTTTTCGCGGCCCGGTCTGCCTCGCTTGTTGTACAAGTGTAAAAGAGGCGGAAAACGACACCTGCCCTTGCTGTACCACCACGGCACCTCTGTAACTGTCAATAAGTCTACATCCAGCTGTCTGCCACTGCTAAGTCTATTCGGGGTTGAACAAAATCTGGGTCAGTTTATATAGATGTCGAAGTCAATCAATACATGAGACTGGGTCTAAAAACATGGGCTGATTCCCTGATGAATAATCGACTACAATTTTAACAACAAATTTAATTCAAAATGGTCTCTTTTAGTTTTTTTCTTCTGGGTACTTGCGAAAGGTACCTGTTTTCTTTCGTGGCAGGTAAGAAAACGCGAGGGGGAAGGAGGGAAGGGTAGTAAACTGGATGCCACGGAAAAAAATACTGGCATGAAAAAACATTTAGTCGAGTAAACAATGGCATTTCTATTTTCACACCGATTGAAAATGAAAAAACTACATGCCTGTTCATGCAGACTTCACTGAAAGCCAGCCTCGTCTTCTCTTTATTCGTTCACGCTGTTTGATATAGTGCCTAATTCCGTCTAGTCACCCACCACTTGCTCTCTATCACAGTTCTTGTCCTACAGGAGAATTCCGCACACTTTCCTTCAACTTTCGCAGAGAACAGACAGAATAAAACAACCAAATAATGGCTTTGGCTTGCCTACTGACTTCTGTGTCAAATACATATTTCACAGTAAGAACACTAGCAAGTCTTCAAAACTTCACGTGAATCTGACTTCAGAACGGACCTAAAGGTGACTGGTTGTTTTCTGAGGGACTTTTCACATCAGCTGTCGAATGTCGTGTCCCTGAGCAGGTCATCAATGTCCTCAGGGCTGGTACAGCCGCGTGTGCCCATCAATACTGCAAAAATGGCATTTTATCTGAACACGGAATTCATGCCCGAACAGAAAGGTCAGCCCTCAAACACAGGAAAGCCACGTGACAGCAGACACACAAGATCACCCCCCCCCCCCCCAGCTGCCTTTAGCCGTCCTGACTGACACATAAAAAACTGAACACAAAAGACCATGAGTATCAGCGCTGACGCACAAGTTCGGTCACTAGTCTCCTCCAAGCCATACCATCAATGATATCCTATCGGTTTCTTGCGTGAATTCGTTAAAAAAAAACAAGGTGTTGCTATACTTAGATTTTCTATCTATTCTGTGGTTCTGCAACCATCAAGTTTGACTGCCGTCACTTTCAGTCTTCGGATGTCACCAGACTGTCAAATTTGTTTTATTGTTAATAGCTGTGGAGACAAGTGGATAGATCTGAGTGTCCTATATCTTAGGCCTGCGTACCCTGGAATGAAATAACAAAATAGGATGAAAGCTGGGTGTATCTACTTACCTAACTTTCCACATATCCATCACTCCGCCCTCCCCCTCCCTCTCCCCTTTCCTTCATACACATTTAGTAACTTACTTACACATGTACATGGGTCAATCTATCTAGAATAAACATTAATAATTATTCTTGATAACCTCCTCATTTCTTTGTTGTTCTTCTTGTTATTGTTGTTGCTATTAATACTATTACTATTACTAAAACGGAATCAGGAAGATCTCAAGGAAGTTATAAACCCTTCTGACTGCTCAGAGGTCAGAGCCTTTGTCTAAGGGATCCTCAGTGGCCTGGGAGAGTGACTGCTACATTTGACTGCTGGCAGCGACCTTATGGTAACCTTCTGGTGTCCTACGGACTCAATACGGACACTGGTTTGTTACTTCCATTTTTTCCCCTTCCTCTTTCAAGGTCAGACCAAAGCATTCGGGTATGATTCATGTAGCCAGACATATTCGCTCGTTGACAATAACTGTCAAATTCCACCTACCTGCTAATCTATTCTCAACTGGGTTCATTTATGCGGTGGACGCCAAGCACGTTATGCCCCATCTGAATTGTTGTTTGCTCCAATCGCAAATTTACCAAGCTTTCATAAGCTCCATCGTAAACCGCAGCAAATGGGTTCCAAAACAACTGTGGCAAGCTACAATTCATTGCAGAAAAAGCAAGTTGTACTTCATCGCAAACTCAGGCAAGCTGAGGTATACGGTAAGTGACGCAAGTTGAGTTTCATCGCAACTGTAGCAAGCTGATGCCTCTTTCAAATTTTAATGTGACAAGTATAATTCATACCAGTTGTACATACCTAGCGAGATTGAGCGACATAAAGTCTCTTTATGACTATAAAAAAATGGAGAGGATCTGCATGTTCACTCTGACAAGCGCTTTTTGGGTGCTGCGACAATCGGTCAAAATGCGCACTGCTTGTTGTCACTGAGGTGGACGAAACCCGGGTGCGTGAATGCAGGGAGACACCGAAGGCATACTGGAGAGGGGGCCGGAGGGAAAGAAAAAATGATTTTTTTTTTTTTTTGTCCCCGAGTGACACTCATAGAACAAGCAAAAGGGAAGGAGGAAAAGAGAGGAGATCGACTTAAAAAGGTAGGAGTTACTGTAGCATAACGGGAGGGCGGAGGGAGGGAAGACAGGGTTAAAGAATCCGGAGTTCAGGCCGGAATTTTTCATTATTTTTTTTTTTTTAAACCAAGACCCGTCGAGACAACCATCCGCACGAGGTTGGAAGACGAAATAAAAACGTAAAATAATATGTGCACGTGCAAAATAACAGATACTATCAGCACTCAGCTCTGATATTGAGGCATACTGATTCAGTTTAATATACAGAACATCAATTGGCTTATTAGACTAGATAACTATATCAATGCTTTTACAAGTATGTTGTGATAGATTCTGACTCTCTAGTAAGACACTGTGAGACTATTTGGGCTGTGGTGTCGGTGGCCTAGCGGTTGGGCCGTCGGACTCGGGATCTAAAGTTCCGGATTCGAATCCTGGCTGGTCCCGACATTTTCTCCTTGGGAAAAGACAATTTACATACATTTCCTGACGACCCAGGTTTAAATGGGTACCCGACTATAGACAGTGATTGATATTGTTAGACTGATAAGGATTTGAGCGCCTAACAGGCAGCCGCCTTGTATGCTTCTCAGGAAGCTGAGAACGTTTATAATGTGAGTGTCTTCTTTGGGTCTGTCGGGGTAATAATAGATTGTAAAGCGCTTAGAACCTGTACAGGGATAAGTGCTATATAAATGCTCTCTATTTATTTATACAGGGCTACATCATAATTCTACCGGGATTTAGTGAGCACACACTATTCTGGTAGACGTTCTCTTGAATTGGAACTGGAAGCGGACTTCTGACCATCGCTTCTGACCACACCGATATTAACATCTTTTCTGCATATGGTGCTTTCTGTACTGCCATATTATGCATAACGGAGCGGACATGCATATCACTGATTAGACTAACACAAACCCAGCGTCCATACTTTGAACAGCAGCTGATTATTGACTCAGTTCACAGAACGCGCCGCTGGCCACCTCGCCAGAGAGACCCAGCCTTTCTTGTTGGAAGACATAAAGTAACGGATCAAATCGATGCTGTCTATAGAAAGGCTAGCTCTATATGAAAAATAGCGGCGGCGTATTTGTAGTTACATTCACTGTTATCGTCCACAGTCCATGGTAGTTTTGAACTCAAACTTGTTTTTCTCCGTAAATTACAATATTCCTCCATTTGGGAGAAAACCAAATGCACAACATAACTGACCCTTTTCAAAGATTGAATGCCCTTAGTGGACTAGTTAGCTACAATCCATTGCAGAAAAAAAGGCAGATGTATTTCTGCTGGATGTTGTTCTTCAGTGCTCTTGTCATTTTTTGTTCTGTGTGTTAGTATTGGTTGTTTTTACATTTTAATTATGTGGATTGCTATTTTCCACTTTTCTTTAGCGGAAAGTTCGACATCGTAGGAAGTACTGCCATCGACTGAGGCAAAGCGCGGTCTTACCCGAAGGAAAAGAATCAAAATATTACATAATGGGTCAAAGTTGATCTCCCATGCGGTACAGCAATGTCGTATTCCAACAACAAATTGAAAAAAAAAGGACATATTCCCCCCCCCCCCCCCTCTCTCTCTCTCTCTCTCTCGCTGAAGAGAACTCACTCTGCATTAACAAAGCCAAAAATGTTAACCTACCAATAAAGGGAAATCACTGGGCTGGAACAAGACTGCAAGTGAACGCTGACTGTCACAGTTGCACACAACGTGATCCAAGGTGCTCTCTTCGACCTCCTGACGGCCAACTGGGATGTTTAGCCTTGCAGACTGGGCTTCTGCCGCTTCCGGCCCCACCGCCAAACTACTGTTGATTTTGTGTTCGGGTCCTGTCCCAAATCACTGCCAAGGGCGGACATTAAAGGTGGTTTTTTTTGCGACCAGTTTACTTTCCTTCTACAGCTTTGCTTTCTTTTCCACAAATTTCACCATCTCGCAAACACTTTTTCCCATTTTCTCTTTTACTCTTTTTTTTTATTCCTTCTTTCTCTCTCTCTCTCTTCCACCCCCCCCCCCCTCCCCAACCCCGTTCACATTTTGGCATGGACATTGCCTCGTTTTACATAAATCATTTCCCACCTTTAAATTCAAAATCGTCACTTCTTCAGAACACAAGTTCTCTGAGCAATAATGAGCTAAATTAAAATTACAGCCAGATACAATTATACCAGCTCGTCCCAAAGATTGGCACGAGTGGGTGTGGACAGGAGGTGGCGTTACTCATGCAGACCAACGGCTGGAGGATGAACCAAGTCTTTATCCACTTTCTCCACCTGTTTTCAAATTCTTTTATCTGCATTATTTTGTATTTGTACTTCATTGCCGACCCCAGTCTTTATTTCTCCTCATAACCACCCCTCTTGCCGCTCCGCCCTTGTAAAATGAACTGTTCGAAGTGGTTACTGAAAGCACCAACGACTCGCGGCCTGGCTGGTTGTACACTGTTCGGTGAGCTCACTCGACAATGCGCGCATGCAGTTTGTCATCCACTCTAATAGCCCCTGATCAATAGCGCTCAATCGTTCCGGGTTACCAAGATTCTGACTCTAACCAGTTTGCGGGTCCGCACCAAACGGCTATGCACAGTGTTTTATTGTCTACTCTTATGCAGCATGAAATAAAAAAAAAAAAGAAAGGGCTGGGCGAGTGTGGGAGTATGGTGGAGGAGGGTGTTAAACCATTGCCAGGCTAACGCTGAGAGACGTTAATAGTTATGTGCATGCATGCGTGTCTGGGTAAGTGAATGGCTGCACTGCAATATCGCGTGCTGGCCTGGGAGACCATGAGATCTGCCTGCTGTCTACTGAAACTGCATCAAAATGAAATATTCATTGCTGCTCCATTCTCTGCCCAAACAATGGGTTACGTGCACATGGCGGTTCCATTAACTTTCCTAGTGCCTCATGCGGGTAAGTCAAATATAGCTATTGTTTAAAAAGTCTGAGGCTGAGCACTTGCTCTATCTAAAAGTCTCCCACATGGGAGAGCTATGGTAATATTCTGCCCTCCTCCTCCTCCTTCCCCTCTCTCTAACCCCTTCTACCCTCCCACGTCTCTTTCTTTCTCCTCGCCCGTTTTGTTCTTTTTTATCTCCCCATCCACACGAGAAGTGTTTTGTTTCGGTATTCATTGCTTTCGACGGATATCCTTTTGCTGTAACACCTGATCAGGATAAGAATGCTAATACAAAGATTTGAGCCATATGAGATGGGGTGATCAAAGACGGTCGGGGAAGGTGGGTGGAAGGGATAGAGAAAACGCTGCAAGGACACGCTTCACTGCGCAAGGCAACAGACACTCAACATCCTTCCACACCATGCAAACAACATGCATGCAATGAAATGAAAAAAAAATGAATGACAGCAACAGTGAAGATGAAGGGCACAAGTCCAAAATGCTATGAAATAAATAAAGAAAGAAAGAAAGAAAGAAAGAAGAAAAGAAGAAAAGAAGGAATACAGAAAGAAAGTAAACGAAAGAAGAGAGAAAGAAAGAAAAAAGAGAGAAAGAAATAGAGAAAGAGAAAAACTGAGCATTTAGCATCCTCTGGCATGGGCAAAGTTGTGAACATTTCTTATTTCTGACCTACCTGTTTACCTATCTGTCTGTCTGTCTGTCTAACTGTCTGTTCGTTTGTCTGTCTGCACAATCCTGTCGGACCTATGGCTCCCTAATGCCCGATACACAGACGTTGAGCAATCATAACGCTGGTCCATGGATGGGAATTTTGCACACAGTGCATGCTGGAGCATATCACAAAGGACCTACTTTTTGCATAACGCCAGGGAATAATATCATAATTTGGGCCTTGTTTTCATAAGGGTATAGAATGGCAAATGGAGAACAATCGACCCTCCATAAAAAAGAGGGGGGGGGGGGGGAGAGGGATAGGAAAATAATAAAAAGAAAAAGAAGGCACGCATTTATACAACTGGAGACCAAAGATGAAAGAATTAGAAGAGAGGGAACATGGAAAAGACAGATATATATGTGAGAGAAATAAAAAAAAAAAGAGAGAGACAGGAGACAGAGAAAAAGAGTCATGTTGAGAAACAGGTGCCATGAGCGATAAACATCGCATGCACACAAAAATAAGCAAAGGATATAAGGTTGAAAACACGGTCTGTAGAAATAGTGGGAGAATGGGACAAACAGCTAAGAAAAAAAAATGGCCGCGTATAAGAAAAAACTCTGAAAGAAGAATAATTAAAATACTGAGAAAGAAAGGAGCCAGAAAAACAGAAAGAGAGAGAGAGAGAGGGAGAGAGAATAAAACAGAGAGAGGTAGAAAAAGGGGAAATGGGGTGGGGGCGATTTGTAGAGAAGGGTGTAGGGTCTTGAGAACATTGGAGGGATAAATATGCACCCCAGGAAAAAAATCAATACACCTGGCATATAATATAACTATGACATGAAAAAAATAACGGAACAGCGCACAACCAGTTTTAACTTTGTCCTATCACAAACTAAATCAGCCAGCGTATACACTGTCTGATCGGGCTGGCAAATTTCTCTCATAGTCAAGAGAGTTACTGATTCATCGGGCTGATCCTGAAATCTTTATTTATAAGGAAATGCAAGGAGACAGTAATAATCTTACTTTGAGTTAAAATTCGGATAGTAAAACGCTATCCAAATGAAACTGCACATCTGCTACACATACAAATATACAACTATCGTGAAGAACAATATATGTAATCTAAAGCTACAAAAGGAAAGAGATTCCAACTAACATTATGTTTAACTAAGAAAAATCTACAGAAAGTATCAATACTTCACTGATCATACGATTCTGCAGAAAACAGGGAGGCCGTGATGCGGGAAGGGGGTGGAAAGGAAAGGAAGGAAAGATTGCCTAAGTCTGTGACCTGGTGCCTCAGTGTATCCGAGCCATGTTAACATTCATGGAATCACTGGTCCATCCAGCCAACGCACTGATTTATCCATACCTGATGCAGATTTTCATTTGAATTCGCGTTCTCTTCTTATCCTCCATCCACAAAAGGGGGCAATGATATATATGAGGCCTGGGGTGGCTGGTATATACTGATAGTGTGAATGTCAGAGAATACCACTGAGTTACTAGATCTAGGCCTAAGCTAAGGTGCCTCAGAACCTCAAATCATCTCGACATGCATGATATATAGAACAGAGCATTCAAAATATGGACATAACCGCTACTTTTCTCAAGACTCATTGTATCACAGCTGGCTGATATGTACTGATCCTAAGGCAGTGTTTGCACAAACTGGAATCACTCAATCTCCCCCCCCCCCTCCCCCCTTTCTTCCCCCCCTCTGCCCCTCCCCCCTCCAACACACCTTCACATAAAAAAAATGGGCAT
>JBCEWB010154225.1:0-10609 GCA_039654565.1 Peronia peronii
ACATACATACATACATACATACATACATACATACATACATACATACATACATACATACATACATACATACATAATATGTGCGTTCAGCGGACACAAGTAAGATAGATGGAGAATGCAAAGTATTAAATAAACCTTTTTGTTTAGTTCGACAGAAATCAGTATTGCCTGGCTTTCTCTGTGCTCCTTTTAGAATTCACCAAAATGGTGACTGAAAATTAGCATCATATACAACTTTTCAATAAATTATCTAACTATAATTTTGTTCTTTTTTCTTAATTTTTCCCCAGTAACTGTAACCATCGAAAGATTTCTGATCGTATTATGTCCTTTGAAGGCTCGGGTGTTCTGCACGTTCGGCATAACTCGGAAAGTAATTCTCGGTATCTTCATATTTTCCATTGTCTTCAACATACCTCGGTGTTTGTTCTATCTGTTGGCTACGTCATTTACACCTTTGCCGGTAAGTATTTGTTCTATGTCATGTGATGATTTAGTAGCACCATGATCATCAAGAGTCTTGTTTATTCATTTATGTTTTGTTTTGTTTTGTTTTTTTCCTTCCACATTCATGTCAGAAAACTACATGTTTCACAGTTCGAGTGCAAGCTACTTATAATGCTATCGTTTTTCATCAACGATATAGGAGAAATGAAATCAAATCAGTAGATTGCCAAGTTATCCAAAGCGATAATTCCATTTATATTTATTTTCTAAAAGGTTTAGTGTGTCAAGTTAGAAAATTTAGCCATTGAAACAATTTATATTGAATGATGCCGCAGATATGTTATTTAGGTGGCATAGTTACCATCTTTTTATTATTTTTTTTTTTACATAATTTTCTCCGTGGCGAAATGATGCATTCTTGAGAAACAGGGCAACTGCAATAACTTCTGTTGTCTTTCCTTTTTCTGGACGCTTGCTCAAGTGTTAGATTCGTTGAATGTAATAAATATATTCAAGAGGTCAACTTAGTTTTCTTTGCACTTACATGTAGACAACAACAAAAGGGAATCGGAGGCGGAAATGCCTATTATCATATTCGATTGTTTCTTTCTTTTTTTATCTGTACAAGGCTAGCCGTGAGCTGCTTATTCATTCATTTGTCCAGATAAAGAACGAGCTAAAACTCAGATGAAAAAAAAATATGTATGCTATGTATGCAGGGTAAAACATTTCGTTTTCTTAAAACCGTGATTCTGATCACATGTGCTGTCGGCATTCCCATTTCTCATATGTACTCAAGAAACCTGTCTTGCATTCTTTGCACTTACCCCTTTACACCCACACAGAATGAATCACTTTGTCATGAAAATGTCGACATAGTTATATTCATCCTCTTGAAATGAAAAACTGATAACCCCGTCCATCAACAATTTGAGAAATGTAAAATTGAAGTTTCACGCATTTTTGTTCATGAGACCCTTTGTTCTGTTGTCTAAGACTTAGAATTACCCACCTGATCAGTTTGATGCACTGTAAAGAAGTTTTGTAAACGTAGCATGAAATATAGTGTTTAGCCGTATTTAGCTATAAAATGGAAATAGAAAAGTGCAATTCTAAAGGGCATTCATTATTAACTGTCTCAACTAGTGTACGCACTTAAAGAATGGAAACAAATTTGTTGGCCTCGTTGCAAGTACGTACATCAGGGGTTTTTCATTACGGGAGTGTGATTTTGAACGGTAAATCTGCCAGCTTGTCTGATCGATTTCGAAAAACTTGTCAGAATATCCACCGTCGAGCGTTGCGTTATTGGAATAAGTCGGGAGTTGCCTCAGAGAGACAGAATACCAGCTGGGCTCTTACAGAATCTAAATTCACTCACATCGGAAAAGCCAGTGAGATTGAAGACTTGTCTCTCCCGACTAAGCTGAGAGCAGCAAAAACTCCCGTTTTACAGTAAGGATTCAGACAGGGATCGTAAAGGAGAGGTCAGGAGCCCCGGACAGAGACCCTGGCAATTGAGCACGAAATTCAGCTACTATGGTGAATTTTGTGTCATGGAAGGAAATAGAGATGAGAGACTCAGATTGATGTGTCATCCTGAGAGTCATTCCTCCCTCACTCTGTCTGTCTATCTCTTTCTTCCTCAGAGTACATGTCAGTTCTTACATTTGTCTTTTTCTCTGCAATAATTACCCCTTTTCTGTCTCTCTTCTAGTCATCTTTTCACTTTGCTCATCATTTTCACTTTTTTTCTTTCTCTCTATCTTTGTCTTATCATTGTTCTCTTTATTATCTCTGACCTGATACTCCCCCCCCCCTTGCTATTTGTGTGTGTGTGTGTGAATCCTTCAATTATTGTCTACCCATCTAAACTTTTTAATGTAGTAATCTAACTCACATCTATTTTCCTGTCTACACTATTTTGTTTGCACGTTTTTTTACAATGTTTCTATAACTTTCTTATTATCCGTCTGGGCTGTTTTCTCATCTCCAATCTTGAATCTCTGTAAGTGCACCAATCATCATCAATTCCTTCATGAGGGAGAGTCAATTCCTTCTATTCTTTCTAACCCTTTTTTCCACCGATATTCCACTGCCTATTCAAGCAACTGATATAAATGAGACTTCAATAGCAGTATATAAGTGCAAAAAAGGTAAGTAAGACCTAGTAAGGACCGATGGGTTAAATTTTCAAATCTGATTTTTTTGTTTTTGTTTTTGTTTTTGTTTTTTTATTTTTCTTTTCGACCGCAACTATCCATGAACCAGACGTTTACTTCAAGACGGAGACTGAGATTTTACTTTCGCAATCACATTTTTTTTCTCTCTCTAAATCTGTAAGAAAATAAAAAGGGGCAAACTTATTTTGGATTACATTTCACTGCAGTGGTTGATAGATGGCAGTGCAAAACCTTAACCCTTGTATTAGCAAGGAGCCGGTTAACTCAAAGCCTCCTTGATGATTTATGCAAATCAAGGCACTTTACATCTGAATTAAGATAAGATACGATACAGTTTATTTTTTCCTCCAAAGGGAATCCCAAGATACAGTCACACTTACATGTATATAAACAAAACTTTAATATCACGAATCGCCTCAGAACAAAACAGATTCAAGTAACATTGCCTCAGCTTGATATGTCAGTGTAGCGCCGACGGCAGAAATGAATTTCTGTAACACTCTTACATGGAATAGACGCCAACCTATTTCAGAATATTTAAAGTCAAGATAAAATTGATAAAATCACTTACCAAACAATAGACAATACAATAAAGAGAAGTTCGCCGTATACTAAGTTATGCATTAGGCATGATCGTTCATCTCGTTAATATGTCTAAATGTCATTGTAAAAAAACAGTGGCAGACCAGATGTTTTTTCTGACGTTTTAAGAGTCAATGTTTGTTTTTCAGCTGAAGTTCTACTTTCAGCACAATTTTAACTCCGGTTTTGGTTGCACAAACCAAAGTCGATTGAAGTGGGCTATGTTTTTTTTTCACTTATTTTTTCCGAGCCACCGAGCGAGAATGGGAATTCCTTTCCTGCACTGCTTGCGTGAGGAGTGTGGAGAATGAAGACAGGACAAGGGCGAGTAATGAGTCTGAAATCAGGGTGGCAATAGTGAACATTAGGTTAGAGATAAAATCAAAGACATTCACAATAAAATAGGAAGCATGGGTGAAGGTGGAATGTTTGACATAGAGAGACTTAGTCTGTGTTTAAGCTGGTCAATATCCAGGCGAATCTGGCAAAGTTGTACACTATATCTTCTTTTGTAACCTCTGGGACAGACTTTTAAAACATTGTCAGTTGAATGTGAGCTGCCTGCTTTTTTTTTTACCACAAATTACAATCTCTCACTAGTTTGTGTCATTTACGATATTCCTTTTGTTCATAATCCCAAAATGATCAAATTATAGGTAAATGATGCTAGAGATCCGGCTTTCTCAGCTGCAGCTGCTATGAGTGTGTGTACGTGTGTTTGTTTGTTTTACTTGTTTTTCATCCCTCTCATTTTACTTTGTTTTGTTGTTGTTGTTGACATTGTTGTTATTGACATGTCTTATCTTCTTTTATTTGGCTGTTTCCTTGTAGTTTGCTATTGATTTTGTTGTTATGCTTGATCTGGTCGTGATATTGATGTATTTTCGGGATGATTGCTTGACGATGTGTTGTATATTATATGAAATGCAAAGCACTCAGTCACCTGAAGCGATCATGTGTATACCACAATGTATTGTGTTCGACGCAGAAATGGCCAAAGCTTCAGCTCTCCTATAGTCGTTCACAAGGACTTTTTATTTTGTTATGTTTGGCAGCTTGCAATGCTCCCAAAAATGAAAACTGAACTATTCCATTGAACAGGGCTTGTTGAAAATTCAGACATTGTTCACTTTCAGTGGTCAAGTACACCTCCTGCGATTGCTATCGACAGTGTTTGTCCATGCAGCCCTTTCCAATATCACCACGATTAAGGAACACATTGTGCTGCTTGCTAAGGCCACTGTTCTATGTCCAGATCGAACTAGATTCAAGTGTTTTGCGCAGCCAATACATCAACTAGAAGGCCCCGGGGCTCTGATAACGTAGACAGGTGGCAACAATACAGTAGCTATTATGTCCCACCCTGACGTTGATATTTGGCAGTAGCAATTATTGAAAGTTGATATTTTATCGACTTTATGTAGGAAATACGGAGGACAATAACCGTTTTAACCCACTAAGCCCGGTGTCTCGCAGTGACAAACGCATATGGATAGGACTGTCTGTCACTCATCTCTGTCTTTCCATGTTGTGTTGTTCATCCAGCTACTTCTATATAGGCAGCATCAGTAATAAGGATCTTCTATCCCCTCCCGCTCTACCATTTTCAGCCCAATGAATGAAACTCTTAACACTAACAGCGTCCACAGACTGCGTTGGTCAAAGATTCACTCATAATACTTTGCGTTTGAATTCTTCTCGGAATAAGTTGCCGTACAGTAAGAAAGTACTGTTCCTATACAAGCTGTTGACGTAGACTGCCAATTCTGAAACAACAGTCTAAAAGTATGTCATTGGAGAGACACTGGTACGTATTCAGCGGGTTCTACTGCCACTCTCTCTCTCACTCTCTCTACTGCCACTGTCAGCATGAAAATCGCATTGCGGCAACAGGTGCTATTTGTTTCCCGCTGTTAAAACTGGGCTTGGCTGAAGGGGGTCATCTTCATCTTCATCTTTCCCTTAACCCCTGCCCATATCGCAGCGATACCTGTGAAACTGAGGCCATTAACCTCCTCCACCCCGTTTTGTCTTCCACTGCTTTCGGTTATTCAGTCAATCTCATACTTGTCAATTCTTGGATGTTCCCATCTCTTGAAGGATGTCATGAGTTGAGATTTTTTTTTTTTTTTGAAACAAGGCATATCAATATTGTTCTTTCTCCAAACTATCTCGGGTCGAGGCTATTGGCTGATCAACACCAAAGCCCATAACTGAATTCGCACTCTTGAAAAAACAATTCAGTTTTTTATTTGTTCCATTAAAAAACAAACAAACAAACAAAAAACGATCTCCTAGTAAGTTTCAGGAAAGAGTATTCGTTTAGCACATCAACATTAGATAATTAGGAGAGGGACAGACACAGAGGTAAATATACAAATGTTAGAAATAAAATAATGATAATAACAACAACAAAAATCTGTCGGGCGATTGTTACGTCAGACTGCCAGCTGAAAAAGACAGGGACAGAGGGAAGGATTAAAACAGAAAAGAAGGAAAGAAGGGAAAAAAAATCACGAGACAGTTCGATATTGGGGTTTTTGCACTCGTTTGGTAAAGGGATTAGCTAAGGAATTGTTTCAAAGAAAACTCTCCTCACTCCCCACTGCTCAGTGGTTTAGCGAGCCATTTTTTTCAGTCGGTGAAAGAAGTGAATGTTAAACAACAGATAAAATGGAAAACATCCAAACTGCTTTAATGTAATAAGGTTACTTGTCGAAACACAATACAAAATGAAATGGAATTCAATGTTACGCAAGTGAATGAAACCAATATTTAAAGCATAGTTGTTGTATTTCAATAAAGAGATTTGGTGAATATACGTAAGTGTCGAGATGGAGAACATTATAATTAATTATTAAGAAGCTCTTCTATAACACGAAATACCAGTGTACATGTCTTCAGCACATACATGATTGGTAGCGATCTGTTGACGTCGATTCCATTGCTTCTGGAATTACAAGGTATGTAGCTACTGCTCACGCCAGTAATCTTTCTTAGATGTTAGAAGTCGAACATTAAATTTTATTCAGCTACAGAAAGTCTATGCCTTTGCTGAGCAAAGACTGTAGTGATCAAATCCGAGATTTTAAACCTTCCTGATATTGCAATAGCAGCGGTCTGACAGCATAAACGTTAACTGAAGGGCATGTGAGTTTTTTAAAAATATATTTTGCAAATGTCAGGAAAATGTCATTTATTTTATAGTCTTTAAGATTAATGCTAAGATGTAATTTATGCCTAAAATTAAAATATTGAATTACTATTCCTGCGTCTTTGTAGGAGGTCATTGAGAACAGACTGCAGGTTTTTGATAAATTTACGCGACTGTCAGTTGGAATAACAAACAGACATGACAGGTCGAAAATTAATTCAGTTCTAGAGATGGCAAACTTGTCTTGTATTGATTAATATAATCTCAAATAATAGAAATCTAATTTCTTCGCTAAGCTTGGAGAAAGTATATTGCATAGAAAATATCACAAAACAAAAGTACGCAATGTTAACAGCATTTTATTGATTGTATCAGCGAATGCTTGGTAGGGGCATGGCCTCATTGTTGGACCCACCACAAAGGAAAGAGGAAAAAAAAAGAGTCCTCGTTTAGTATCAGAACGAAAGAGGTGTGGCAGAACAGCAACAACATGAGAGTGTGTAAATTTAGAACAAAGAGAAAGCAGCTTTTACCGGAAATGTTTACTATTTGTATACCAAAACGAAAGGTATAAGACCAAACAGAAATATACGACACTGTATGAATCTGAAACATTGTTCATAGTCTTTTTATCCACCATCTGTTCACTGGTGGGATTTATCGAGGACCCAGCCTGGTGTATCAAATGTTGAGATTCTGGTTTCGAATTGCCATTGGTATTATCCTTGGGCGGCCTACTAATGCTTGTATTATGCTAGATGCCGTGTTCCGTGGTGGATGAGTAGCCGGGAAAAGTGTTGAGTTTGGAACTCTGGGAGATACGCACAGGCCTACACTGTGTATGGAAATGAGTTGACCCTGTATGACCAGATCTGACGATCTCGTGGTTTCGAGAGGAAATGACGTGTTTTATATTTGTCAGAGGTCAAGGCTGCGAGGCATTGTTATCGATATTCATGAAAAAGAAGAAGAAGAAGAGAAAGTGAGTTTCAGAGCAACAACCGTATTCTTTTCATGTTTTTTGTTCTTTTTTTTTTTCACCGCACCCTAAGTCCGTAAATATTAATTGGCAGACAGACACAAACATACAACTGCAGCTACGCACATTAAACGCTTTGCGGCGGTGTGAGGAAAGGATATTTGATAGACGCTTCAGATCAGCAGGCTTTGGGTAACTTTAATGTTATGGTTTTTACCCCATACTGTTGAAAGTTTTTCTAGAAATATCCGTTTGTAGGAGTGTACGTTGTCTTCACTCGGTGCTCAATAGCACTAAATTGTATGCACCTTTGGTGCCTCGAGGAGAACTTCAGATTGGCAGAAAAATTGAAACAAAAGGATATCTCTGTTCCTGCATGAAAAACATTTCAGCGTGAACTGACACTTCCTGATTTGCCTAATGATTATGGCTGGGGTATAATGTTTACATTATCTGAAGCCGAACGAATAGCCCCGTGTTCATTGTTGCTGGCTTGATTGCTCCTTAATTATACAGCGCCAGCAGCAGAGAGACAAGGCCCCGAACATACAGAGGCCGCAATATTTGTCAATTCAGTAAATAACACTTGGCTGTGATGTTCAACAGTTCGATGAAGCTCAAACACTGAATACGAGTAGCTGTGTTATGCTTAGCAAAGAAACATATTAAGAACAATTGGATGTTTATGTATCTTGTCAAATGTTTGCAAAATCATCGCAGATGCTCTGAAAGTTGTCACTTCTTATATATATATATATATAAATAAATACAAACAACAACAAAAACAAACAAACAAACAAACAAAAATAAAAAATATAAAAACAAAGGTTGCTGAAACTGACTAAGCGTTGGCTAAATCATTGTTGGCACGTCAGTCTAATGAAGTCACTACTGTTGAATTCGAAAAGAAAAAGAAAATCAGGATAAGGAAAAAAAAAAAAAAGAAGTGATTATTACTTAAAACTTTTGCGAAATGCAATGAAATCTGGAACACAAGACGCAGTTTTCACCAGTGAAAGTAACTAAGGTTGAAGACCTTCATCCGACTCTTTATTAAATTATGCTAGAATCCGATTGCTGAAGATCAAATTTCCCATCCACAGAATAAAACCTTATTTTGAAAGGAATCTTCCAGACCATGACTAATTTTAATAATTAATTTATATTGTCAATTCCTAATGCCTGGCGACATTAATTTCTATAATATCGAGAAAAGTTATATTTTTGTTAATGTCACCCGCCTTTCCTTCCATTATGAATATATTTTCAGCACTGATGAGGAACATACATCTCTAAAAACGTGAAAAACTTGCAAAATGTTCTTTGTACATATTTATAGCGGTCTTATCTGTGGGATGCTTTAACTATATATCTAATCAAGGATGGATGACCTGTCTGTACTCCAAATATTCAGGGTCTGGAAAACATGATTAATTAAGCTAATATGCCTGGTGCTCAAAGAATTGACTATGTGTCCAAGGCCATCACGATCTAGCATGAAAGCATGAATTTAAATGTTGTTTTTGTCATGTCTCAATTTTCATCACACAAACTATGGCTACGGAACTTGTTGCTATATTTTTTTTTTTTTACAATTATGTTCTAGACTGCCACATTTGATGAAAGAGTGTCTATATCGTACCAGATCGGTTCATTCCTTCATTTGGGTTTGAGTATATTCTCATCTATCGCAATAAATCTCGGGATCTGGTACAAACCTGGTACCCCAGCCATAAAAGCTGAGCTATGCATTACTCAACTACGAGTCTGTCGACGTTTGCTCTAACTTTTTGTTCTCTGGGAATTCGTTGTATCATTATGATATGAAATTCGCATCTTCACTTTTAAGACAGTAGGTCGACATGTTATTCATTTCTCCGAAAGTAATTTGACAGAACTTTAATAGTGAATGTTAAGTAAGGAAAGTAATCTGATAGGATGGTCATTTGATCGCCAGGGCATTCATTTCTGAAATGTTAAAATCGTAGTTTTATAGGACTTTTACACCTCTACGCCCCCACCCACTCCCAATGAAGTGTTAGAATAATAATTTAATTCGATGTTGACAACTCCATTATTAGCAATTTTGACAGGACTTTCACATCGTCAGTATCACAACAGCTCAGTATCAGAATTTAAACTCCACATTTTCAATAGAATGATTCCAAGGCACGCAGATCTGGTCACAATTCATTTTGTGCTCAGATCGAGAACGAAACTAAATAGCACAATAAAATAATAATAATTATAAATGAAGATGACATTTATTTCATCCCTATATCAATTTCGCTGAGAGGGAGGAGAAAGTCTGGCATAATGGTAAGGCATTCGCCCCAAGGGTGTATAGTATTTAAAGCCGTAACCGTTTGAGTACGCTATGAGATGGAGCTCCTAAGCTTTGGTTGACAATTTGTCTGAGTTCAAAGCTGCCTGGAGATGAACAGGCTGGATCAGGTTCAAAAGTTCCTGGCCTGAAGCATAATGAGTACACAACTCATCTAGAAATGCTCCGATGATTCCAGACAAAGTTAAATGGTTAGCAAAGTTAGCTATGAAAAAGAAAAAGAAGAGAGTAAAAGTTCAGCCAACCTTTCAGTGCTCATTCTTTTTCCTTTCAACACGACATAGTAATAGCTTATATCCAATCAGCATCCCTAGATAAAGTCCCACTACATTTTTTGACCAGAGTGGGTCCACATATTCATTTTGCTGCATTTGAAGTTTATCCCACGCATAAAGTCCACAGTCTTTGGCTGTAAACCTAATATCATGGCCAGAAAAAATCCCCCTCCTCCACCTCATGTATATAGCTAGCTCAAATCCTAGATTGCAAAGATTTGCACTGACTTGGCCCACTTAGTAATTTAATTGCGTTGTTTTGAGAGGACATTCACACAGTCCAGTGGCAGGACGTCTAGTCCACTGAGGTCTCAGCAGTACATTCACACCCCTGGAAACTTTGGGCTTGAAATGGCATCAGTGCAAGTTCTGATGAAGTAAACATGACATGACAGACCCTCTTTGTCATTTACACGGGACGCGGTTAATGTGTTAGATTATTCAACAATGTTGTTAGTTCGTTAAATAGATCCCACACCTTCTCCCCGCTCTTTCCTCCTCTCTCTGCATTTCTTTTTATTTCTCTCTTCAGCTCTCCCAGTAATTCTCTGTCTCTCATCCAACGTTTGTCTCTGTGTATCTATCTATCTATCTATCTATCTATCTATCTATCTATCTATCTATCTATCTATCTATCTATCTATCTAT
>JBCEWB010154236.1:0-10609 GCA_039654565.1 Peronia peronii
CCAACCCCCCCTCCCCCCCACACACACACAGGTTTTCATCCAGGCATTCACATTATTAATTTGCTTCTGTAGTTTAGCTTCTGCACTTTTATATTTTATTTTCTTTTACTCATAGGAGCCGAGTCGTCAGCATATTGCGAAAGGCTGACAGACTCGCCGCCTATTTCTGACCTAAATCATTTATTAGGATGGTGAATAGGGCAGGTTATATTAACGCGCCCTGGGGAGGAGGGGGGAGGGGGGGGTCCGTATTCTTGGAGGAATGAGACTGGTGTTGCGTCGTTACCGAATAAGTTCTGTCAATTGAGAATGCCTGTGTGTTTTCTGGTACGGGGTTGTGTAACCCTATTTTTTTCTCTGAATTTGCATGTCAGTGCTTCTCTCCAGCTAATATCGTAAGCTTTCCACAGATCTAGGATTTCTCTCTTCCTTGGGAGTTCTTTTTTTCTCATTGTCTTCTTTCACGAGCTGGTCTATGGTCCTTCTATTTGATCTAAAGCCTGATTGTGTTTTGCTATAAATCTTTTTTTTTTGCCTAAGAAGTACTTTAATTTATTGTTAATTACTGTTTCTCTAGCTATTTTTTTTTGTTGATCACAAAGAAGATGTAACTTAAATCAATAAAAGTTAACAATCAAGATATCTCATTTGTGTTGACAGATTAGCTGATATCCCATAAACTAAGTAACTGATTGATTGATTGATTGATTGATTGATTGATTGATTGATTGGGAAAGGGATCGATTGACTGATTACTATATTGATTGGTTGATGGCCCAATGGTTCATGTTTCAGTAAACAGATTGTTTGACTCTCGGGCTTGATTTGACTAGAATTGAATTAATTTGATTAATTAATTGATTGATTGATTGATTGATTGATTGGTTGATTGATCGATTGATTGATTGATGGATGGATGGATTGGTTATGCAGTTTAATTGATTGATTAATTGAGTGATCAATCAAGTGATTGATTAGTGTTTACCTGGAATGAGTATACTAGTCTGCTTGCTTGATTAAGTGATTGTTTGCACGATTGCTTTATTGACTGCTTAATAGATTTTTAATTAACTCACTGACTGACTGATCAATTGAGTGATAGACTGACTGAGTAATTTTTTATTTTCTTTTCGGATTATTTCGGTTTTGCACACTTTAAAAGAGCTGCGAATGTGCCATTGACAATGGATATGAATCTTGTGCAGTGATTTACAGTGAGATTTACAGTGAGATTTTTTTTTTAAAAAGCCCACATCCTGTATGATCAGATGGTGACTCAGCGTCTAAAGCCCCCGTGTGCACAGAATAAGCTCATTTCATCAGACATTGAAATCAGTTTATATAGCAAAGTAAAAGAATAAATTAAGTATCTTGGGAAATCAAAATATAAATTGTGACAAAAACTGAGAAACATTTGAGATAAAAGACGGACTGACACAGGAAATAATGAGAAATGGTCGTTTAAATACGAACAGCTGTTACTGAGAGCTTTGTTCTGTTCTTTTATATTTGCATCGTTATTGTAGTTGTTGGTGTTGTTCCTGATGTTGTCATGTTATGCTCACTGTGGGTTATGAAAAACTGTTATTTACTAATGCTACTCATATGAGTTTGCTCAGTGTCTTCGCGAAAGATCAAATTCTTAAGCGTTTTTTGCTTTTGTTTGTTTCTTTAGTTTGATTCTTTGTTTGGTCGTTTCTGTGCCTTTTTTTTATATTTATTTTATCATAAATAACCTTTAATATGATTTAAAGAAATCATGTGGAAAATATATATTATCTTTTTCCCTCCTTCAAATATGTTCGGCAGTATCAAATCAGTTGCTCAACATGAAACTACAAAATCTCACAGGTGAATAGTCATTAATATTCTCAGAATCATCGTTTAAATCTGGCGCATTTTCTTCATTTCTGTTTTAAGGCATGACATCAGATCTATTTCAAAACATATATTTTAAAAATCTGAAACGGATTTCAGATACTAAAATCAAACATAAAGAAGAAGAACAACAAAAGAGTGGTGCAATATGAAGGTTTCGACAGATGGTTACAGTATAAAATGTTGACCTCTCAGACGATTCAGGGATATTAATTTGTGTGGATTCGAAATGCACATTATAGCATGACGCAAATTACATCAAACAATAAAGATCTCCATGGTGACACACAGACATACGACAAATTCAAATAATGAAAAAAGGATGAAGAAATATGAGAATTGTTAAAATCTGAGTATCGTAAATAATAAATGAATAAACAAATAAATAAATAGGTAAAGACAATGCACGGGTAAACTTGATTAAAACCAATGACAATATATAGAATTTTTTTGATTTTTTATATATTTTTTTTTATATGTACAACATATTGTTTACGATGTTAAGACAACAATGTGAACACAGTTCTAGTTTTCTTTTTGTTTTTGTTTTTGTTTTTTGGCCAAAGTGAACCCTGACAAACCCTGTGCTCTGTTCACACCTCTACTTCAAGGTGGTGTGGGTCCCATCTTCCACACCCGCACATAGTTCACCTGCATTGCCGCCTCTTCTCCGTTGTCCTGGTCCAGTTTCCAGGTGGGCAACCAGCTACCCCTGCACAGAAAGAGAAATCATATCATGACATATGTCATGAGTCTACAACGACAATCATAATTTAAAAATGATCATGTAAAATCTCTAGCGACTTGTATTTAGTAAAAGCATGAAAAATGGGCTGTCTGAGAGATTTAAATGCTGTGGTACTGAGTCCATTTCTTTTTTTAATCCATGGTTATGATATACACCTGCCATATTTGGAAGGATGGCCTTTTTCTGTTTGTTCCCTCGTTGTCCTAAAAACAAAAAAAAGAACAAAGATACAAATGCATGTAAAAGTATTAGTTTCTGTAATCAGAACGGAGAGACGTGATGAAACAATACATCAAGCATAACATAATTCGGGAAGACTCTATGTACCTACTTTATATCTATGTAGCACGTAAGAACTACTCGTTGCATAACTACTCGTAATTAATTTCTGCCATTACCGGTATGCCTATCAAGCAGAGGCAATGTTTCTTGAGTCCATAGACATAGAAAACCCGGCGTGTAGGGACAACTTCCAGTCCAATTTGACCAGAGTTTTTTTTTGGTATGCGCGCTTCCTTCCTGATCCCGCTCGGCTCCCACAGTTCAGCCTTGAGAGTATGGTTCTACTGGAGCAATGGCCGTCTATTGGAGCAATGGCCACCGTCTATTGGAGCTGTGGCCGCTGATAGAGACTAAACATGCCCACCGGGTCTAGTTATCCTAGTATGTCTATGCTTGAGTCTGCCTTGTTCTGATGCTATTCGTTATGTTTTTGTCCGTATGTAAATGTAAATATATCTTAATATATTAGGTCTCTTTAACTGGAAATGGAATTTCCTTTTTGAGGACAAATAATGTTTGATATATCTTATTTTATCTATCTTATCTTGCTACCTTTTGTTGTCTGGTTATTCACTCCTCATTATTTGGTTTTACAGTTCTAGTTTGCATTCACATAGAGACGTTAGGATCCATAGATCCGTCTAATATATTCTTCAAACATCCGTTTAATTTGGTTGCGGAATTTAAAGTGTTACAGACGCATAGCCAAATTCAGTTAGCACCAAAATTATTTTATTTTGGTAAATTTATTCTCTTCACCATTGTGTTATAGCCCATATCGTCACGAGATTCATGGTCCTCACTGTAACCCAAGAATATTGTGATTGTTTCTATATTTATTGAACTGTTTCCACATCATGATTAAGCTAGCTATACCATAATACGTACATTAAAAAAATAGGAGGTAGGTAGGTGTTTATATTCGGTCATTCAGAGGGATTACTACTAACCATCATTATAATTCTGCATAATTCTCACGAACTGATATAATGTCAGTTTAATTTGTTTGTTTCTGTCCAGTTGTCAATATGATATTGAGTTTGTCCAATCCATTCAAGAAAAATCAAGTGGCGTTGTCTTTTTACAAATGGTTAATTCAATTTCTTGGCACATAAACTCCTGTTTTTTATCTTCTTTCATAGGGAAGACTTCCCAGCAATCGTCCTATCTAGAGCCCTTCTCATTAAATCATATAATTATTTTTGTTCTATCTCGAAAACTTCCGTACCGTTGTCTTTAAATGGAGGCTTACCAGACATTGTCATGAAGTCAAGTCTTATCTGACAATCAAATTACGATGACCAATCTTGTCCTATGACGGAGATTTACGTACCACTCCAACTATACGACTTTGTCTGATGATGAGAATCTATGTCTGACACTACTGATCATGTCTCATGACGAAGATTTACCTGGCATTCCAGAAAGCGGTGGCTGCATGTCCAGACTTGTCATTCCAAGGTTTGGGGTAGGGTGAACTTACATAGTTGTCAGGGAAAAACCCAACACCGCCCACGGCTACATTCATGACGATGTAGAACTGAGAACATAAATGTGAGTGTGAGAAACGGAGCATTTTGTTTTATGTAGATAAATAGATGGGTGGACAGAGAGACAGACAGACAAACATGCAGACAAACAGACAAACAATAAAAAAATGACCTTCACTGACCTCCTGGTCAAATGGAGCCATACGAGTGCCGGCAGCCCAGGGATTGTCCCAATGACCATTGCCCTCAGTCTCGAAATCTCCAAGGCCCCAGAATCCCTTGTCACCTGGGTCAACGCTCAGAATTTCTGTGCCATCGACTGAAAATCTGATAGAGCAAACAATACTATAGTGTTAGCTACAGGATCTTGAGTCTGATTTTTGCCAAGAGTTGACAATACAAAGAGAACGAGTCTGCCTTGTTCTGATGCTATTCGCGATAGTTTTGTCCGCATATATGTGTGAATGTGATTTACATATTATATGTGATTGTGCCTCGTGAAGTGTGAATGGAATTTCCTTTTGAAGACAAACAAAGTTCATGTTATCTTATCTTATTTTGTCGTATCTTATTTTACAAAAACATGTCAGGAGAGAATTTCTCTAAAGATAGAGTTCACTTTTGTTTTTCTTCATTTTTTAAAACAATTTTTTATTCATTCCCAAGCAAGCCAGACCCAGAAAAAAAAAAAGATAAAAAGATGTGTTTATAACACCAAAGGGTGAATACTAGGTCTTCTTGTTGAATATAATGGTGACCACTGTGTTTGTCGGCCCAAAGGAGAGACCTCCGTCTGTTTAACAGCTGCTTCTAGGCCTTCAGAAAGGGAAGCTTAGAAAGTCCACTTAATTATTGAAAGTACATTGTATTGCAACTACTATTCAATGGCAGATAGGTCAACGGAACAATTCTATTATCCAGTATGCAATGACTGACTGTAGGTCACTGGCTTCAATAGAGTGAAGACATTTGAGTTTCTATGTCAGGAGTTTAACACTTAAACAGTTAATTAATTCAGTGTTCAGTCAATTAGCGTTTAATGTTTTCATTGTCAGAAGCTTGTACATTTAACCAGTTGTGCTGTACGTGTTACAACAAAAGGTTTTAATTATATGTTTAAAAGCAACCATCTGTCTTGCTGGTGAGATCTGTAATTTCAATGGACAAAAGTGCAGCAATTAGAGTCAAAGGTCTGAGCTTAATTATTTTAAATTCAGCAATAAATTCAGCCAGCTCAGATTCATTTTGCGATGTACATCTGATCTAGATGCAGCAGCTTAGTCTGTGTCTGGACAGAGACCGTAGATATATATGTTCTTTGGTCTGGGTCAGTTCATCTATTTTCATCGTGTTCCATGTATTGATCAATCCATTTTTGCTCGCTCCATCAAGTGTTCACGAATTTTAGACTCTCTCATAGATTGTTCATAAATAATTTAGATAGTTTCATGGACTGTTCCCCATTTTAGTCGGTTTCATGGATTGTTTAATCATCAGTTTGGTTTGTTTCATCAATTGTTAAAAAATATTTTAGACTCTCATGGACTGTTCACAAATTTTAGACTGCCTCCAGAAGTTCACAAATTTTAGAGTCATGGATTGTTTCCCCAGTTTAGCTTGTTTCATAGATTGTTCAGTCGACTACCTTTTCATTCACCTCTAAGATTCTTTAGACAGACTTTCTATCTTACCTGAGGGCCTGTTCATCCCAGTCCAGCCGGAACTTGTGGAAACTGGTCCCAAATGTCCCAGATGTTGCTGCGCTGTAAGAATATACATCTAGTATATGTTGTTTTTTAATTCAAAGACTCATCAGCACGTTTGTGACAGCATTTCCCTGAATTTGTCATCAATGACATTAACATGGCAATATGCGGCGGGCCAGAGGGCCTTGTGTCCTTTTTGATAATTTCGCTTCATAATATTTGATTGATTGTCAAAGTTTATTTACACATATCCTTTGATATCTCTGAACTCGTAAAAGGAACCACCGTGCTAGATGCAATAGAGCCATGATCGGGCAGAGATGCTGTGAAATCCCAACACAACACAAGATAGTACGACACACCAGGCATGTTAAATATGTACACAGGTGTCTTATTTGCTTAATTTCTTAATTCAACAGCGCCTTAACGGAATTATGATCGCAATGCATTTCAGTATGTTATAAGTGACATGCATGTATGAAAGATATCAGCAAGTATATAACTATGCACCAAATATTGCAACTTGTAGGTTAAAATGGACTCAATGGCCTATTGTGCCCAGGTTTTGTTTTTCGACCAGAGCAAATTCCAACTTTAATTTTATTCCGGATATTTCGATTCGTTTTCTTAGCCTTTTCAGTCCCCATGGGGGGAGGGGGGAGGGGAGGGGAGAGCTATCTCGATTACGAACACTAGCTTAGATCTTGTAGATGTTAGAGCTAAAGTCTAAGCTCCAGAAGGGACAAATTCCATATCAGGCCAGTTGGCTTCAGGATTGTCATGATTATGGCTGGATTTACGGTTAGGGCTACGGGGAAGAGATACAGGATTTATTCAAGTACCCTCGAACATTAAGTTACAATATTAAGACCACCTGGTAGAAAAGGATCATTAGGACAGTTTTGACCATCTGGAACTAATAGTTTGGTCCATATCTTTTCCTTCAGCTTTTCCCTGGTAAAGAATGAAGGTGAAAAATAAGGGATCGGGTTGTGTATGTGCATGTTCGGGGAGTGAGGGGGGGGGGGGAGGAAGAAGGAGTCTCACCTTGTAGCGTGAGCTTTTGGCCACTGATTGGCCTCCACGAACGGTCCAAAGTGCAGAGTGCTGCCTATAGAATCCACACCAGCAGGCTGTCCTTTGTCATCCTTGTAATTCAGATTACCTGTCAAAGAGCACATCAGATGAAAGATGAGATCTAGATATCCATTATTTCTGGCATACAGTGAGATACAGCCAGTCATAGGTATGAAATGAAATGAACTGCCTATCGGTGACGACATGAGTAGAATAAAAGTTTGACAAAAATACAAAATTGTCCAAAAAAAAAATCTATACACACTCTTATAAACTAAAAACATCAGGACGATGTTATTTTGTTTTAAAGAGAACATCGCACTATAGCACAAAATGTCATCGAAATTTTAAAAAAAAACTACAGTAAAAAAATGTTATAGAAATTTGACAAAAGTACAGTCCAAAGTATCATCGAAATTTGATAAAACTTCGAAAAGGGATTTATATTTATAGAGCTACTTACACTACTTTTTATTTTGTTGGGTTCATTTGTACCTAATGGATTGTGACCTATGATAAAATATAGTCGGATATAAGTTATGAAACGAAATAGGATATGTGAAATGAAGAACCTACGGTTTTACTGGACGGCAAACTCAAAAAGTCTTGCTTTTACCTAGCTATCTTATTCACCTGGCAATTAAATCTTTAACCTACTCCCAACGTCCTCTCTCCTCAAGCCCAATCATTTTTTTCTTGAATTATCATGAAATTAAATAGGATCCGTATGAATTCAGGTAAACAGTGAAACATGTGACGATAAGATCTTTGAATCGTGAGACAATGTGAGACAGCACAGCAGCTTTGGTAGGAATTAAATATAAGTCATGTACGGCAAATAGAGATGAAAATGATTAAACGTGAAGAGAACACATAAGAAATATGAAAAGGGCCAGGAGTGTGCGGTAATTGTTAAGTAGGTGAGGTATAAAAACCAATAACACATTTCTCCAAAGTATGGGGTCAAGATGATAACAAAGCTGACCTGTATTTATCATTGCAAATATTAGTTTCAGTTCATTTTAGTCGGAGAAGGATGAAATTACCCAGCTGATATTGCGGTTAGTAGAAATGACACTGTGGGAAAGCAAATTGCGCACGAAAGTCATATAATATGTGTGACCCAAGTATTATGATGCTAGTTCGTTTAACTCCAATGTTTGGTGGATGATGACATAAGAGCTTTATCTCAGTGGGTGGACTTACCTCTACTCTCCACCAGGTCGATCTCTCCAGAGGCGGGCCAAGAACCGTAGACGTTATATCTTGGAAGCAGCCAGATGGCTGAGGGGAACAGAATAAAGTCATCGTTGCAGTTACTAATGCTGACTATGTAAATGTTGTGATGAGTGAATAGTGTGGCAAAGTTGATATTGTAAATACCGCAAGACAATGGATATCGTTAATTTGCTGCGGTTGTTGTAATTTGTTATTGTTGTTATTATTGCTGTTGTTTGTTGTGGCGGTTCGAATGAATGGCAGTCTAGCTGAAGTTACTAGTGCAAAGGTTGTATGACAATGTTTATTATTTCCCCATTGTTGTCATTATTTGTTCGTTTGTTTTTGTTGTTTTTTTCTGAATATTGTCGTCCTGTTGTTTTTGCTGTTGCCGTTGCCGTTGCCGCTGCTGCTGCTGTAGGAAATGATGAAGAGATCGAGGACGTTCCACAAAATAGTTTTGTTCATGCAATCATTGTTATTGTAGCCTGGGCTATCTATGACTATGACAGTGTTTCTCTTAAGAAAAGTGTTAATATTAATATTCATTGTCTCTGTCACTTTCTGACTGTGTTCAAAAGAGTTGTTATAAAACGGATTTCGTGTGAAGATTTTGATTGTCGTAGACACAAGCTGGTTTGATAAAAATACATTGCTTGTATAAACTGATGCTTAGGTTTATTCTTAGGATGAGAGGCTATTGCTACCATGTGGTCAAAATAGTCCCAATGGTCTACTGCTTTCAGGTAGTCCTAATATTATAACCAAATGCTCCAGGATATTTAAATAAACCCTAATTTTCTCACCCCAGCTTTTACCCTAATCCTAACTCTAAACCTAAACCTAAAATAACCCTATCATAATCCTTTCGAAGCCAACTTCTCCTTGTTGGAGTCTATACTCTACACTTATCAAAATCTAATCCAGTGTTCCGAATGAAATCAAAAGGTGTAATTTGATAAGTTGAAAAGAAAAACCTGGTCCCAATAAACCACTGAGTTTATTTTGACCATCTGCATGCAATAGTTAGCGCGTTATTTTTATTTCTGTTTTTGGATTTATGGTGAACGCACAAGATAACACTCGAGAAGATGTTTGTACACCATTGACATCCTTTCTGATAGGCCTGTTTGATTTTCTGCTGGTAGTAAACAACCCCTCTAACATCTGTTCTTGATTTCAAACTGATGCACAGCTATAGACACACTCACACACATATACACACTCAGTCACAAATTCACTCACTTTCACATCATACATTACATACAGTAGCATCTTGGAATCTCCTTAGGGTTCGAAGTTTAAATTCTATACCTATATTATGGATATCTTGCACCTCACAATTTTTGTGTTCCTGAACACAGCCGCACAGTCACATCCATGCACAATTCAAATCTTCATCTTTCTCCACTATAGCCTACAATTAAAACTATAATTCCAATGACGAGAGGAAAATGTAAAGACGGGAAACAAAAGACAAATAAGACAAATTTTCTTAAAAAGGCAAAAGTGTAAGAAAATATCCTGCATATAAAAGAGGGTATGAATAAGGCCTCATTTTGCCTCAAGAATGACATTTCGTTAACTTTTGACTTGCAGGATTATGAAGACGTTTGATTTTCTAGTTAGCATTCAAATCATTTAATCTGGTCGCGAACATGTTGATATAGCGACAAAAGCAGACTCAGTAGCAATTCGATCTTTGGCTTTCAGAAAATGACAAATATGACAGATAGTACCTGGCCACAACCAATCACCGGTGGGCATCTTTGCCTCCACTTCCAGGCGGCCATATTTGAAGTTGAAGTGGCGGGAACTTCTAACACGCGCTGATTGGATAGGGTTGAGGATCTGTCCCGGCATGCCAGTTCTCTCGCAGCCGTAGAAGTTGTTTCCAGTGCAAACGTCTGCTGGACTGGCACCTGCATGATACAGGCATTACTCTTGGTCATTAATTAATTTGCTCTCACATTTTATTTATCTTTCCCTTTTTTAGTGATATATTAGTAAATCTATCTGTCTATCATCGATCGATTGATCTAGCTATCTATCTGACCATCTGTTTATCTATCTCTCTATGTCTGTCTTTCTGTCTGCCTTCCTTCTGTATATCTATTTGTATTTCTGTCTGTCTATTTTCTATCTATCTATCTATCTATCTATCTATCTATCTATCTATCTATCTATCTATCTATCTATCTATCTATCTA
>JBCEWB010154247.1:0-10608 GCA_039654565.1 Peronia peronii
TCTATCTATCTATCTATCTATCTATCTATCTATCTATCTATCTATCTATCTATCTATCTATCTATCTATCCACACACTTATTTGCTACCTATCTACCTACCTACCTACCTATCTACCTACCTACCTACCTAACTACCTACCTACCTACCTACTTACCTATCTACATACCTACCTACCTATCTATCTACCTATCTGTCTGTCTATTAATATCCGTTGTATTTATACGTAGCATGCGTGAATATCACGTTTCTGTAAAGGCTGGAATAATATCACAAGCACCAAGAACAGACATGGGTGGCCTTTCTTTTTTTGTAACTGAAGGAGGCCATCTAGATTTCAGCTTCTTATCCTGCATAATGATTTGGAACATTCTGATGCACACAAAACATTTGATCTCATTTTGTAGTTTTACCGAGTTCTCTATTTGGATAAAGGGTGGGAGATTTCAGGATCAGCATTAATTAACAAATCTTCAGGACTCTTTTATCTTCGTTAATAGAAACCAGCTGGTATTTTCATTTTTTTAATTTGTTTTTTTACTTTGAAATATTTGAGCAGTAATTGCTGATGACGCTGTTGGAATTCAAAGTGGTAGCATGCTGGCAATCTAGACGTCCGTATAAACAGGCCTGCTAACCCGATTTATTGAAGGCGGCCATAAATCATCGCCCCAGAATTAAATTCCTCCAACTGCAACACCTTTATTACGTAGTTTGGACCATTTCATTCTGAGACGACGATACTTCGCTGAGTGAAACTCAGATTGCATGACTCTTATTGAACTTTCCATGCACGGTGCTCACAGGTTTGGCGGCCCTATCCTAATTTGGCAATTTTTAAAAAAAATCAATGTTTAATATTTTTTTTTATGATATTTCAATTTGATGAATGTTTTCATGTCACTGACTTTTGTTTCATTAATTCCTGTCTCATTTTTGTCATTATTATTTATATGAATAAAATTTTTTTAAAGTCGATATTTTGGCCTCTTGTTACTGATTTTGGCGTGATTGGTTTATAAATCTTGTGATGTAAATAGTCAGAATTCAATGACTACTACTAGGTGTTCGGCCTGTGATAAGGACGCCTAGGTAGCAAAAGAAGACAGTTTCCGAGCTAGAGCTGACGACAACGGAATTGGCAAACACGGTAAGATACGTTTACAAGTCAAGTATCTTACCGTATTTGGTACAATATAGCCGTGCTCGTGCGATGTGTGGTTAAACCCCAACACAAACATACAAACAAGACCGTCATATATTAGCAATGTGAGTGTAATTTACATAATACACTAAATGAAATTAGAAGCAAACTATGCTATGTTATATACGAGTAACTAAATTTTCCGGGAACAGAGAAAGCCAGAGAAGATCAGAAAAAAAGCATCCGGTTCCTAACATTTTTCAAGGAAATGTAAACTAGAATACATTTCTTTTTAAGACATAAAATTACACAGGACTCGATGTGCAATTTGATATGAAATTGACTTCAACAATGGTAAACTACAAACAATTTGTGTCATGTTTTTCTTTTCAAATGATTCTTCACTGATGTACATAATGTTAAAATCTAGAACCACTCTTGTCCTCTCTGCAAAGCATCATTATCAGAGAGTCCGAAAAGTCTGAAACAAAACACCCCAAAATTATGTGTTTCCTGAACGATAGATGGTATTTTAACATTGAATGAAAACACGAAGATCATTCTTCTCAGAAGTGTTTTTGGAAAAAAATAAATTGTCTAGCGCGTTGATTCCAAATTTAACATGTACCTGTGTCATCACCATCACTGGTTACCAAATTATAGCTCTCTCCTTTCTGGCTTTCAGCCTCAAACTATACGTTCACGTTCACGAGTCCCTTAACCCTTTCCAAAGTCGTGGGGGCACTGCATTGCTAACGCTGCACCAGCTGACTCCACCTCTGACTGTCATGGGCAACGGCTTGGATGGTGGCAAAGCTCTTCCCTGTCCACTCGGCAATATTGTCCGTCTATTTCTTTCTCTGTCTGCCTCTTCTTCTTCCATCCTGAACTGTCCCTTGGAGGATGATCTTCGATAGGCCTCTGGCTCTTGTCACATGGCCTTACACGGAAGTTTTCTTTTCTTAACGGTGGTTAGCAACTCTCCGAAATGTTTCATGTGCTTGGTGATGGTTGCAGGCACTGCTTCATGAGTGAGATGTATTCCGTATATGAGATGCCGAGTACTCGTCTCAGCCTACATATAACCATTTAATCATATCAACATTCCATTCTCAGTTTACTGCGTCAGGAGATGCAGCTATAACAATCAGCATTAACTTATCTGACACACAGACAAACTCCTGTCTTAGTTTATGTCATAACACACTGCACAGTAGTGATATCAAAAGAGCAAAACAAGTTGAATAACCAAATATGTTTTGAGATATATTGTCTTCCTTCCCTTGATAGTTGAAAGAGAGAGCCTTTTTAATTAAACCACTAGCTACAGTCTTCAGCAGAACATATTGTAGCATTCACAGTCATCTCGTGGAAATAAATCTTACGCTATTTCATGTTTTTATTGCCCACCTATCGGGGGGGAGTCTTTGCTTTGCTCAAGCGATACGATATCAGTTGTGAGTCTTGGACATGTACATAATCATAGTCTCTGAGTAACTAGAAGTAAGATGAATGAATGATTGAGGCCAGGGTAATCATCTCCATGAATTGATTATGATGAGGCAACTTGACAGTCCTAGTCAACACTGTCGGCAGTTTTTGTTATAAAGCGAGGTGCCAACAGTTCGCTTCCTTGGACGGGGAGATGGGGATTTCGATGGCATTAGGACATCTATACTTGTCGCTGACAAATAAAGTAGAGAAATAAACATCAGTTGCTGAGACATATTTTAATAACTAAGTAATGTTGACTACTACTACTACTACTACTACTACAACTACTACTACTACTGCACTCTACCTGGTAGGGTGGACGGGCATTACTGGTCCTCATCCATCTCCTAAACTCTCACGTGTTGGCTCCAAGCGCCACACCCCGGTAAACTGCTTCAGGTGACGGGCTAAACCACGTGAGGGGGTGGTGTTTACACTGCACCATTTCTAGGCGGAGGAACTGCTTCTGGTAGTCAACCGGTAGAGCGTGATGATGTTGGCATCCCGCATGTCTTGAGGCACAATTCCTTCCTGAAACGGTGGCAGCAGACCGCAGTGCCTGGCGACATGCCACCAGATCGGCCATCAAGTCGGCAGAACTGAAGAGAGAAGAGCAGTGGGAGGAAAGAAGACACCGCAAACACTTGAGAACTGAGATGGCACTCTCCGACGACACCGTCTTTGTGGCAGCACATGCAGCAGGACCTGTCGCTCAAGGATCGGACTCTACAGCCATAGCCGGCGCTGCAGCTCCTCAACAGACTGAATCCAAGGCGCAAAACTCCATTGTCTTTCGAGACAAAGGATGCCAGCAGCAGCAATGTTGACTACGCAGATACAATGAATCAACCTAAAAATATTTTACGACAAAAGAAGTTGTTAAATGTGTCCATCTATTATGGCGTGGTGATAGCTGAGATTTGAAATAGGGTAGCAAATGTGGCTCTGTATTTGGAACTCATATTCATATACAAGAAAATATTGATACTGGAATTGACAGACTCAAACACAAAGATACATGCACCTACAATTTTGAATAAATTTTGGTATGCGCCGTCAATATTAAATTCAGACTCATAGGACATACCAATAAATACCAAAACATTGGGTGTAAAACAAATTATGAAAACTGTCGAGATGATGCTAACCATTTTGATGGTTCTCTGGTCCCTGTTTGAAACTCTGTCAGATCTTTGAACTATTTGCTCTCTCCATTTCCCCTTATTATTGAGATTGACTGATAGGATGACTGTGCAAATGATAACAATGATGAATGCCAGCATGGGAAGTATGGTACTGCACACAATAAAGACAATGTTGTCTATTTTCTGGCGGTCTCCTGTGAAAGTCAATCCTAGGACAGTTTTATTTCTTTCTTGTGAAAACTTCCACGTCAGCCGACCGGTGTAATATGCTGGAATGACTGAACCCGTTAGAAGGATAAATATCATAGTGATAACAACCCGTGTTCTCTTGGGAGTGATGATCCGTTTCACTTTGAGTGGTATAGTGACACACAGACATCTTTCAAATGTAATGAACGCCGTGATCCAGGCGGTGATACGAGTGAAAATTATCCGAGGCCAGCCAGCAGTCATATATGCTATATCATCAGGTATGACGGGGATATCGGGAGCCTGCATAAGCGGACTGAAGCAAATGATCATCCACATCAAACTGATCAAACTTCCTAGGTCAGACACAGCCAAGCCCAACAAGCTTATGTTAACTGTGTCGCTGAAACCTTGCTTTGTAAACACTGCAATATTAATGATGTTTGTCACAATTCCACAAAGACTGAGAACTGCATTAACGCAACAATACAGTATTATCACTAACAACCCTGTGGTTTCGTCATTCAACAATTTGTTTAAGTTTGGAGGGAGAATGAAAGTTACAGTGGTACTCTGTTCTATCGCCTCAACATCTGTGACATTGTTGAAAGTACTGCCTCCATTCTTGTCAAAGTTTCTATGTGCTAGTGAATCTGCCTCGCGAGTGATCCATATTACGACATAGTTAAGCCAATATATTGCTCGGTGTTTACTATTTAATGAACAAGTCATACTTAATTTTCCAAGCAGACGGAAGAGTGAGAAAAGGGAATGGGATGGATGGGTGAGATCTTGTTTGACACCTAACACAGATACCCAAGGTGCCAGAATATTTGCTTATCCTATTCTATTGTTCAGATTTCATGTCAGAACCTAAGGATCTACTACTTCTAAATCTAAAGTAAATGAAACTTATCTGGCCTTCAGAGATTTGACACAAAAACCATGCCAATAAAGGATTTTTATCACTCAGTAGGAAATAAGGAACAGCCTAACAAACCTAAGAAATTGTATAATGTGAATAAGGATCGGCTCTGATCAATACGATGTTGTCACTTACAATAATTCTATATATATATAAGGCGGATGGTTGGAATGATTACTGAAACGATAGAGCTATGGGGAGAAGGAGCCAATGTAACCATAGTTAGTGATATAAAAAATGATTTTTGTAGTCTTGCGTATTTTATTATTTTTTTTATTAGTAGTAGGGAACAGAATTACTCCAAACCTTTTCTCAATGAAACTACTGGTTTTTATTTTCGATATTTTCATCTTTGTATTATTCATACAATCCTTAAGAGAATAATAGGAATCATTTGACCCCCCCCCCCTCCTCTTTTTCCATCCCACTTTTACTGTTTAGTTTAGGTCTTTGGTCATTGCTATATTTCTCATAAAAATATAACATGGAAAGAATAACAATTTCAATTATTGACACAAATTATCGTAAATTTTTGAAATGAAACTTAGATAACTGCCGTAATTGTAATGAATCGGCTGGAAAACGGGAAGTTCAGATATCTCAAAATGATGGTGATGGTCCATGACATAATAATTACATGTTCGCTGACTCTGAACAAATTATCTTTATAATTTGAATGTCAAGTGTCAGCTCCGAAGCTTTTATTATGATACTGAAGTGACACTCCATTATATGTTTAATGACCTGATGGAATTTTATTGACGTTTTAAAAAAAAATCCCATCCTCGTCCCTTATTATCTTGCTGCCACGAAAATGATGCAGATATATATGAAAAAAAATTAACTGTTGCACTGCTTGTTGACAACATCATAATCGACACATGTCAATAAGGAGACATATCGTGAATGAAGCTGCCAGACTTTACAGGACTACATAATTAAATATCATTTGATTTGTGTCGCTTGGCGTACAGTATCATGTATCCCAAATTCAAGCAAACAGTCACTGAATATCTAAATACTGCATTCGGCAATATTATGAAAGTGATTTTCAATCTTTATTATAAGGAATCCACTAGTTTTAATAACTGAGTGATTCTTGTCAAGGCTTGTAAATAAGGACGGATTCATTTGGTTATGGTTTGCTTATTGCTCTGAGGCGGGTGTTTGAAACATCTAGCCTAGGCTTTCATGCTACACTTTGGCCTTCAAGAAGCAGAAAGTTCCATCTCGATAAAGTCATTTTACTTCTAACTAGTAAGGCGGAAAAATAAAATGGCTTTTGCATCTGTAAACTCTAAAATAAACCTAGTAAAATACCGTTCCTAATTACTTGATAAATACATCTTTACTCCTAGCATATGTCATCGCTTTTTTTTTATAAATCATCACCTTTAGACATCTTTTCTGGACTTAAATAAAAAACATGAAGTCAGTTACGCTATTAAAAGACAGTCAATTGTCTGGTATTCCGGATGCTTGCTTGTTTTAAGTATTTTTTTTTTTTCAGAAAGGTGGCTTTGTGACAGTCAGATATCAGTTTCTGAAAAAAAACTCTCTTCCTCATGTGTGCGCAATGAACGATTTCGTCCCTTTCTATGCTGGTGAGCAATACCCCGAATCATATTTACATACTGTCCCTCCTCTTTCGTTGGTGGGTTAACACTTGAGTGTAGTATTATACATAAAAGTTTCCTATATGGTAGTAGAGAGATGTATGGTCTATAACTTTTATTTAAACGATAGCTCAGCAAGCGTGAGAACTAACGAGCAGTTCAAATTGGTAGCTGATTTTAAAGTATGCTTTAACTTTCATGTCTGCAACATTTTACACAAGCACATGAATGCAATCTACCATAGCCATAGTCTTGAAATAGATAGTACTTGTTCAAACTGTCATAACTAATTGAATGCACGTTGGAATTCAACAATTTTGATCCTGTCTAGACAGTTGAACAGAAGAGGATATATGGATAAATGGGTCCAAACAACTAAAACATTTATGCAAAATTTCTTCATTGAGCTGAATTTAAAGCCGAAGAAGCTCGTTCCCGTCCTGAAATATGGTTTTTGCTTTAAAAAAAATGTATGTGATTTTGAGTTTTTTCTTAAAGGACCTGTCTTTTCTGAATATAAAAATAATATTAAATACATGTAGTGGATTATATCCAGTCTAATGTATTTGACCAATTGTCATTCACCTGGCCTACTATCAACCAAGATTTGGGTTCCTTTGGTTGTTATATGCCGTATAAGATCTCACTATTTGATCGAATGCAGGCAAAAGATGAATAAAACACTAAATTATGACCCCTTCTAGCAATATCATGAGTCTCCTTGCCAGGGTTGGACACTAGATGACCGCTCTCAGGCGAAATAAAGTCATGAGCATTCAGAATATCTAAGTAAACTCTCACCAGGCACTCTAGAATTCAGTTTCACCGCCTATAAAGGAATGAAATTCTTATTCATATCTATTATTTCAGAGATCAGGTGTGGACCATCTGCCATAGTAAGGCTCAAGACACTTTTGGTTTTGACAGAGAAAGATATGGAGGCCTCAAAACCGGAGAATGACTCTAAGGGAGGATTAATAATGACAGGGAGTAGGGAGCAAAATTCGAGAAAATATATGAACAGGAGGCCAGAAAGGCACTAAAAGACAGAGTAATCAAGGAAAGAGGACTAGTATGTGAAAAAAAAAATCTGGTTGAAGGCTAAAAACTCTCCATGTTAATTTTTATTAAACGGGTTTTTTTCAAAGCCCGTTTTTTATTTATTGGTCACCATTTTGCTATCTACTTTTTTTTTCTGGACCGATTCAAACCAAGATTGTCATATATCATTTTCACAAGTGCTCGGCCCATGCCTTTGTAAGTTCTGGCTTTTTCGTTATGGTAAAACGGCGAAATTTGAAATTTCAGTGCTTGGCATTTTCTTCATTAAACTCCATGGATATTTGGCAGAGGAGATAGATTTCAAAGACAGCCATTGCAGTGACGCCAAAATCAAAGACGGTGATGTTACCATGGCAACCATCTGTGAAATTGTTTTTTTTTCATTGTTTTTCTCTAATCTGAACTTGTTGAATTCGATGGAAGCGGTTAAAGCAGTCTTTCTTTATTAATGAAAAAAAAATCATCTCAAGGATGTATTGTCAAAACGTGACATTCATTTTTGTTTAAACTAAGAAAAGCTGTTATTGATATTGGAACTGTATTGTATTGGAACTATCAGTCTCTGGACGGAAAGTACTCTTTGCAATCACCACACTCACCTCCACCACCTTTACCAATACCCACACTACCCTCCCCACCACCGCTACCACGACCACTACAATAATAACAACAAAAATAATAACATGAGGGTAATAAGTACAAGAACAAGAAACTTGGATATTACAAATATGTCTGGGATTTTTAAATAAATCACTTGTGTTCATCTGTCTGAAGGTAACAGAAATGAGAACCTATTCAACAAGAAATGAAAGTTAGTGAGTTCTGATCAAGACGGAATGTGATTGTCTGAAGTTGAGAAATCTTATAAAGATTAAAAAGACAAAAAAAAAAAAAAAAAAAGAGGAAAAAATACTTGGACACCATGTCTTAAAAGTTCGCTCAAAGATCTTTAATGCAAAGAAACATTGCTCCTACTACACTCATGAAGAACATCGAAATGGGACATTGCTATACTATTCCACTGCATTTTTTATTCACAGGGTGGGAGAACAACTGCTAGTGTTGTATTAGCAGTGAATAGATCTAGGCTTTGGTTCAGGTCAACTTCATTCGAAGTCCAACAATATGGTGGTCTTACTTAAGTTCTTCTAATAGAATTAGAATGATGAACATTATGTGAGCAATAATGACAGCCTCATGGAAAACATAATATGCAGACATTTCCCAAAATGTAATTAATTAGAGTGTGATTACTATCGCACAATCACCTCTCTTGTCTTGAAGTTTATATCAATGAAAAAAATGGCATAACCTGGTGGTATTATCTTCTTTGCAGCTTATTCAATAAAATCCTCGATCTCTCATTGAGATTTTCAAGGTGATATCAAATCTGTCTTTAATCGGCAACTTTCGTGGATTAGAATAAAGAGTTTGTCATATGAAGCGGAAAATAACTCCCTTAAACAAGATTAAGAAAGCCATTTCCGTTTCGTTACCGAAAAGGTCCGTAATAACTCTTGTCATGCAGGGAACGTGTCTTAATAAATACCTCTGCCAGACGTAGAACTAGTGAGAAAATTTATTTATACAATAAACCGTTTTTTATGCATATGGTTTAATTAGTTTTTTTTTTAAATTGAAGACCGGCTGACAGTCTATATGGTCTGATTTATGATGATAATGGATTTTCCAAGTCAAAATTCTCTTCCTAATTCTCGGGGTAGCATCTACTCTTATAATATCTCCTATAATTGAAAATTAATAATACTGGCAATTGACTGACATTGTTTCTCTTTTCTTACTTTCCTCAAATGGAAAGGAGAGTGTATAAGAGTAGATGCTATCCTGAGAATTAGAAAGAGAACTTTGACTATGATAATCCACAGAACAAGTCGTTAATCCGAGATTTTTTAGATCTATCCTAAAACTGGCCCGAATAATACATAACAGTCATAAAATTAATACGCACGAAATTTCTGGTAACAGAGCCTTCAATTGTCTGAGAATGTATATTTCGCATGCCCAAGGCTAAAGAAAAAGATTTTTGATATTCGTTCAGACTTTTAACCTCTGTATCAATAAGAGCAGCTAATATCACTGAATCTGAAGGCGTTGTATCTATGCTGTGTCTATCGTTGATTCACAGATAATATGATGGTCAAAATGTATCGAACAATCTCGGCAACAAAAATGTCTATTATAGCCTGTTCCGACATCTCTGGACTATTCACCTCCCATTACGCCAAACAGTGAATAGAAAACGAGATAAAAAATCTTCAGCAGGATCAAACTTGGAACTAGATTATTGGTTGTTTATCTTCTAAACAATAACAATTTTGGAATTGAAACTGAGAACATTTTTTTTATGGATTAAATTTGTCTTGATGTTCACCACTAACAGCATTGCTTCCTTTTATAGACTCGTTTGACATACGAAAAACCGAACACGACAATGTGAAAACCAAATTTCCTAGTGTATCTTTAAAATTATTTGGAGCGTACTGAATGAGTGAAATATTAAAAGTTTAAAAAAATAATTATGCTAGAATAAGTTCACAAACTGATCGCTTGTGACTAGTATGTTCTACCAGAGATTGAAACAACGTAAATTACAGGCCTAAAAACTCGTGGATAATTTTATTATATTGTTGATTTCCATATATCTTTTCTCGCAGTTCCACTTTGTTGAATGAAAAAGATGTACGAATAAAGTTGGACAAAATATCGCTATATCTATAAAACGCCTCAGTCAGGTTTCATTTATTTGGCTGTACGAAGGAGCCTCCTTTTATTCGCCTCGCGTAATTTTTTTGTTATTGAAACCACAATACCACTGGGATCAACATAATAATCAACTCGTATTATACAGCTGCAAACGGCACCGCCATCCTCAACTAACAACATAATATCTATCTACAACAATATTATCATCATCAACTTCATTATCATCACTATGACTGTCAACAACAACAACAACAACAACAACAACAACAACAACAACAACAACAACAACAACAACAACAACAACAACAAC
>JBCEWB010154257.1:0-10608 GCA_039654565.1 Peronia peronii
GAGTTCAATTTCCCCTCAGTGGAGCATGCCATTATTTCAGTTTTGTCATCATTTAGTTTTAGTTTATTCATTTGCATTCAGTCCTTGACGGACTCGATGCACGATTGTACGTTCCCTATAACATTATCAATCTGGTCTGGGATTGAAGATTTATAAATATAATAATAATAATAATAAAAAATAACAGATTTATAAAGATTTATAAATTAAAAATATATATATATATATTCACTTCCCACACCTTATGGTTTTAGCATTACCTTAAGACTGCGTGCTGCCCTGACTGCCCTTGACTACACAACAAGCCACCCATCGTTTTCATGTTTCAGCATGTATTTTTCTTAATTTTAATAAATTAAACTGAGCAGCTTTTCCAAGTCTGCACTCTAATGATAAAATCCAAACTCCAAATTATCCCTGTTCAGTTGTTCTGGAACGATACATTCGGACTCTAACTAAACTCTTGAAATGCTCTGATTTAAGAAAGTGAGGACAAGATCTCCTCATGAAATGAAGACTGCTAACCTCTGCGAAACATGACAAACTCTCGCAGAGGTCCAGTTAGAGCTGGTCTCTGTAACAACAACCTGTGACAGGCTTTCCTGCCGTTCACATATAAGTAGATTTCATATAATTGTACCAGATCTCGATCAGGTGGCCCACTAAAGATGGACATGCTCAAAATTTCTGAGTTCGCGAACCTTTCATCCTGCTCGAACCAAAGACTGAAAGAACCTTAAATCCAACGTTGCCAGATTCCTAATGAAGAGCTCCCCCCCCCCCCCCCCCCTCTCCCCCATTCCCCGTCTCCTCTTCCCTCCCCACATAAAACGCACAACAGCCTTGTTCAACTCTGATATTATTTGGGAATAAAATTCCTCCCATCTGTTTTGAACAGTGTGGTAATTTGTGATAACAATTTTTTACTGACCAAAGTACCAGAGAAAATGGAATTTTCAAAATCTTGTCACATCATTTGTTTATTTTCAGTTCATTTTATCATTACCCAGAACATCAAATGAGTAGCGAATTTGTCCTTAAATTGGTGAAATTTACCAGCCTAGATCTAAAGTTTGCACAAGTTCGATCAAAATAACTGATTCCCTTGATGCAGCTTTTCAAAATCTTAAAAACAAAAACAGAGGAAAGAAAGAAAGGAATGAAGAAAGGGAGGAAGAAAGAAAGAATGACACATAGAGAAAGAAGAGAAATCAAGGAAAGAAAGACAGAAAGAAAGTGAAAATGAAAAAGAAAGAAAGAACAAAAGAAAAAAAGAAAGAAAGAAAGAAAAGAGAAATAAAAAAAAGATCAAAAACTTACATTAGCTTACATAAAGGGGGGGGGGGAGGAGGGGGGGCAGGATCACAAGATGTGGAAAAGTGTACCTGGGGGAGAGGGGGAGGGGAGGAGGAAGAAAGGAGGAGGAGGAAGGGAAGGGGGGGGCATGAGAGAAAGAGGTGACCAGAGCTAGATATGTCATTCAACAGAACCAACAAAAAGCAAATAAGAAGTGGATGTCAAATTTTTTTCAACCCATTCATTTGGTTGTGTGGCAAAGGTCAAACGGGTGATTTACTGACTTACCGATCAATTGACAGATGGGCTGATTGATTCTGAAAAGACTATTTGAACTATCTGAAGCACAACGAATTTTCACAAACTCTATATTGTTACAAGATTTATTCCAGGAATATTCTGTATATTTGCCTGATTTCATTTGTTCTGTTGCTGCTGTTGTCATTGATAGTCAAAATGTGGCTGTTTAGATGTACATGTATGTTATAATATCACTTCAACCAGTTTTCACTGGTGCCAACTTGATCATTATCAAACTTTCCAGGAATTCTTTCCTTCCAAAGCTGAATACGCTGCATTTGTGCAGGCAATGCACTGCTCATGATACTTCTACCCTCTATGCAAACACTAATACACAGAAAGATTTAAATGAGAATAAAAATGATATACAGATGGACAAAACTGAAAAATACATAAAACAAATAGGTTGGTACCTTAAATCCAACTGACTTAAAAAATTCTGAATTAGTACATCCAGACTGATCCAGACAACACACACAAAAATAAATGCTAACAAATTACAGTTTCAAGGAAGAGAAAGGAAAAAGGAAGCAAAGTTATTCATACTTCACTTGAGGATAACAGGACATTTCACCATTCTGGATATCCATATACGGAAAATGTCCATTCCACAAAAAACACATACTGCACAAACTTGAATCACAGTCATATTTAATCTGACATGAGCTAGTTTTCAAGTTATCCATTATGAATCCCCTTATTAATGTGAGCACATGAGACTGACACTGGTCAGCCTTGACCAGTACAGTGCAAGATGGTGAGCCTTGAACTTGTTATAGTTTTGTTTACAATGCTTCCCAAGCACGGGAAAGAGGCTGAACAATCTAAGCATTTCCCTCTCATGGCAAATTTCTTGAGTAACACCGTGAGTTCGGAATTTACTGAATAGATGCAGAAATTGCCCTGATAGTTTTGCCCTTGTCCTTCCATACACTTGTCAGGAAATTTGTTCCGGCAGTCACCAGGGATAACACCTCTGGGAGAGGCGTAAGTCCAGGTAGTTATGCAAGAAAATTTGCTTTCTGAGCGTTCTAGCCCGCACAAATGGAACATGTGCAGCCTATATAAACCCTGGTAGCGTGAGAGTTAAAAAAGAGATAGATAATAGCCAGAAGCAGTAAGAATAGATAGTACTGAGCGCACCTAGTATGGTTTCCGAGCAGACCTAGGGAATGGCTACTCAGAAACGTGTAAAAATATTCTAGTTATGATGCAGGAATATGTTCGGTTAGTTAAAGTGAGAATGTGATAGTTTAAGATAGAAAGCAAGTGTTTCATGGATACAGTTGGGTAGGGATAGCAAGCTTAAGTGATCATAGGTGTAATATCATTTGGACCTCTTTTTGAATGTTATCAATCGTATCTACAATAAAAGGAATCCCATAAGACCAATCCTTATCTGTGTTGGCCTTCTTACCACTCAAGGAGAGACAGAGGTGTGTTGTGAGATGCGTAGAATGAAGACAGTTCCTTTTGCATAGGCTTGAACAGTAGACAGTAGTAATTAGTGCCTCATACTATGATACTACAAGTTCAATACCATCAACACCATCACCAACACCGTCTACTTCCTCCTCTCCATCTCTTCTTCCTCCAAGAGCCTACATTAAGAAAAAAAAAAAAAAGAAAAGCTTAATTCTTGGGTATATGTTTCCAGAGAGACCAGTTTCCACTTAAAAAAAGTATAAAAGTCAAAGAAAGTCAAATCATTGCAAACTACAGCCCACTCACCGCAAATTCATCGACTACTCCCTTGCACACCCGTGGAGACTCAATATGGAAGGTGGAGCAGGCAGTGTACGCTGCTGATTTGATTTCTTTTGTGGATGCATTCCTGGACAACAAGAGCTGCACTAGGGCCACTCCAGCTTTGCATAGGGTACAAGTAAACTTTCCAACGTCCAATGCTGCTTCGGTGTTTGCGAGAAAGTTATCTCCTTCAGATGAAATATCATTTTTCAATTTCTGTGACAGGTTCTGAAAAATATGTTTAACTTGGTTCAGCGGCTCATTTGCCATCCAAGATGTAAAATCCTTGGATGAGAAAGGTTCTGATTTTGACATGGTGAATTTTCTGGAAGGCACGTTGGCATTGCTCTGGCCTATGGGCTCCACTCCTATAGTGTTTGTTCTCAAATATTCTGATTCTACGATGCCTTTTCTAACATGTGTTGGAGAAAATCTCAGGACGTTATCTTCATTGGCTCTGCTTGGGGCGGCCAGGGCAGCAAAAGGCAAGCCAACCAAGTGTAGCAGGAAGAGGCAAATCAACTGCAAATCCATTGCTCACCAATGACTGAAATCCTCACCTGAGCAGAAAAACAATGATCAAACAAAATAAAATATATCCATAAATATAATGACTTGGCCATAAATATAATGGTCTTAGATATAACACTTTAATTTTGATCTAACTTCCACAATCTTTAATTGCCCACCATTTAACACTGCCAAAAAAAATGCTGCTTTTCATTGAAATATTTTATTTATAAAACATTTTTTTTCCTCGGTTTATTTTACATACCTTTTTGTTCTACGGATTAGGTCCTGAGCATTATTTGTCTAGGCTAGACAGCAATTCCTCATTCCCTTATGAACAATATCTGATCATTCAAAACAGGACTGAAAGAATATCTTTCTTCAATCACATCCTAAACATATGGCTCAACACAGGCATAATGATCAATACAGAGACCCATGAACAAAGACACAACAAACTACATGTAATATAATCACTATTTTGCTGTGATCAATGTAGTCAATCTCATTCTAGGGCTGATCTTATTGCCTGACACATAGTGTGTCAATAAGTCTCCTGAATATATCAATCTATTTAATGTGATAACTGAAGTCACAATCATCACTGAACTTGATGGACTTCTGATGAAAAAAACATACTGTTTTTCTAAATCTACATCTTTTGACATATAATTATTCAGTGCAAAGAAAGTAAAACATGACACACTTACCTGGAGAAAAGGTTTGGTGTCACTTATCACTAATGTGTGACCTGAAATTTCATCCTGTCAGACTGACGCTGTCTTCAGATGAATGGCCAATTTGTACAGCTGATTTCAGTGGATGGTCACTCAATCTGAAAAATTGATAAAGACAGCCATATATGAAGTCATCCCATTCCATGTCAACTTGTCCCAGTTGAGTTTAACCCTCTAGAGCCTGGTTTACCTCTTTTAAATAAAGGGTATCCAAATCAAAGATGAATTTCAACAACCTACAGTGAAATGAGTTGTGAAGATTGCACTCTGTTCGTCACTGAGATTCCGTAGTTATTTCCACATAGATCTATATAATTTTACTTTCTATGATTTTCTTATCTTTCAGCCTTCCGGTATTTTCATTGATTTGTATATATATATATATGTATGACACCCTCCATCCATAAGATTAATAAATGTACAAATAATGTGCCTCGCTGATATGAGTGGTATGATCACAATATTTCCATGGCCTAACTGGAGTCAGCAAATCCTGAAGTCACTCAAGTTCATATATATTATATCACAATGCAAACATACTCAAGTGCAGGTCATCAGCACACATGATAAAGTAATGGTATCACTGATGATCAGGAGGCTATGACTTTCATATTCACAATAAATATCATTATTTAGATCTACATATGTATGACTTTCTGCTTCAGTGATAAAAACAAGTACCACAATTTTTATGTGTATCATACAATTTATCCTACATTTTCATATTTGCGAGCAGAAAATACCTGAGCATAAATTTGATATTAAAATCTCTAATGATAAATAACTCATAATACAAAAACTCAAGTACAGAATCTCATTTATCACCATTCATTTGTTAAACATAAGAAATGAAATTACACTAGTGTGACAGTTAAGTTCCAGCATGTGAAATTCACTTGCAACTTTTGATCAGTAAATGCCTAAGGTCCCCACTAGTATAGCCAACTACATGTATTCACTTCACTACTGCTGTTTACATTAACACAGCTAACAATTTTATGGCAGAAGATATGGTGTCTGTCTATGTCCCACTATCCATTCATGATCCAACTGGAGAGTAAACCAAATACATACATATTTATGGCCTGTCAGCTTAGGCACAGCCATAAAAGGTTTTTGGACTGATGAAATGATGTGACAAAATAAATGAGCTTCCTCACAAAGGAATACTGATACAAGTCAGCTAGAAAACCACCTAATATTTCCTGCTCCCTGTCAGAATAAAAATCTGAAACTGCTTCCTCAGCATATTATAAAGTGATAAGCAGAGAAACAAAAACCAGCCCATGACTACAAACTATGACATGACGCGAGAGGGCCATTAAAATAACTGCAAGACAGATTGAAGGATCAAGTTTAAGCAAATGATATTTCACAAACCTTGGACAATACGATCAGATAAAGTTAACTATTATATGTACGTGTATTTAATTTGTCCTCGAAGGAAATTCCTCTCAAACTTGAGGAGACCTAATCTGGGTATTCACGTGCACATGACTTAAATATCGTAAATAGCATCAGAAAGAAAAAAGGCAGACTCAAGAAACTCTGTTGCAGCTTGATACTGATAGCAGAGATGAATTTCTTTAATGCCACGATCATGTTGACCCACTATCATGTCAACATCCATACTCACCCTAACAAACCTGCTAAATCAGAATTAACTGCAATATTCCTGTAGCACTACTGCACATATATATATACATGCAATGCAAAATATCATCACATTTTAACAACAACTGTAAGCGATCTAGAAACCTTATCTGTGTCTGACAGATAATGAAGGCAACATGTCAATAAGGTGATTAGACTGCATCATAACACACAAGATAAGGGCAGCCTATCTAGTTTACCAATAGGTATTGATTTATTTCAGTTTGGGGGCTGATGGCAAACATATTATTAGACATTTTATCATCTTAGACAAGCCATGAAGTTCATTTCACTGAAGTATGTGGGTATGTATAAAGAGATAACACAGATTGTTTATCTGATTATAGATCAAGCCTGACCCACTGAGTGGTGACTGCAGATGGTACCAAAGATCAAATATGGACACCCCTCTCCCCTTCCTCCTCCCAAAGCTATTTTCATCTCTATAGTCATTGCAGTAAAGTTATACTCACAGTCACCCAAACAAAACATAAAGTTAAATAAGAACAAGTCTTGAAATTAAATTTAACTTTAATGCTGTAAGATTTATTTTGATGCTTTAAGCACATTTCATTACTATCACCTCTGTGTTTTGTTTTGTAATGACCTATCACTGCTTACAGTATGTCACATTACAAAGAAAATACATTAAAAATAACTCATGACCCCCCAAAAAATTGGAAAGAGGATCAACAGTAGAGATTGATGGCAAAAAACTGAAACAAGTGACAAAATTTAAATATTTAGGCCTACAGGAGATGGAAAAAGTTATGAAGAAATAAAAATGTGTGTTGGAACAGCAACATTGCGTTTCACATACATGAAGCCAGTCTTAACATCAAAACACATCTCCTTTGGGTTGAGACTGAGACTTGTGAAGTGCTATATATATTATGTTGTACTATGGGTCAAAAACTTAGACTCTAGGCAAAAATGTGGAGAACAAGATAGAGGCCTTTGAGATGTGGACATTCAGACATATGGGAGGGATAAGTTGGACAGAGAGAAAGACCAACAAGAATGTTTGTACTATGCTAAAAGTGAAACCTACACAAATGACAACAATTCAAAAAAGGAAAATGCAATTTTTTGGTCACATCAAACGACTTAGCACCATCTGTAAAGATATACTGGAAGAGAAGATCGAGGGAAAATGAGTGAGAGGCAGGCAGTGGAGAATGTCGACAGATGACATCAAAGAATGGACACATCTACCTTTGGAAGAATGCCAGAAGAGTTGAGGATAGTGGGATATGGCGAGTCATTTCAAATCAACCTTGAGAGAGATGACACAAGATGATGATTAAACAAGGCACATCAACAAACACACACATACACATATTGTCAAAATTACCATTAACATATTTTATGATCAAGATGAGGCATCCAAGAATGCACTCTCTACTGCGAAAAAGGATGTTACTTCAAACTCGTTTTCAATCCATATCTTGTCTAGGAGTAATAGAATTTGTGTACAAGACTTTACTGCTACAAGTATGGCCTCTACTCATGATCTTCACAAAACCATATAGGCCTTTACTTATATATTATATTATCTTCTACAACATTAAAGTGATAATGCCTAATTTACTTGAATGACAAAAAAAGCAGACCTAAGGTGACGAAAAAGCAGACATAAGGAAAAAAGAAAAATTGAAGGACAAATATATTATGAAAAGAGATGCAGCACAGTTATACAAAATCCTACTAAAGTAGACATAATGTACAATATATTATAATTTATGGAAAACTTACAAGTAGGATGAACAGCAGCATTAGCTGTTATCTTCACCTAGCCTTAAGTACAGTTTTCACAGCTGAAGTCAAGTCACATATAAATTACATAAATGCTGACTTTGAAGACACATACTATCTCAGGAGATCCAGTTTCAATGTCCACCACTTTATCACAACCATCCTTTCCAAAGCCCCATGGGTAGTAACCATGCTGGGAACGAGAACACCAGTGATCCCACAGATTAGCTTTGTCCATTATCTGTTACATGGCACTTCTACAAATTACAATGGTAACACTGGCAGTGCAAGCAGTACACAGGCTTGAAACTAGGGGATTCAATTTTTTTTTAATTACGTATGAAAATAGGATTTTTTAGGCTTTAATAACAATGTGTTCCTCATTTGATAAAAAGAAATTTTTGGATAGAAATTTGAAAATTTTGCCCAGGCAGTGGTGACTCTTCATTCAGAACTAACAACAGTTTTTCAACGTGTAAGATGCACACAGAGGCTCTCAAAAACATATATCTATCCTTTTCCCAGAAGACTTGATATGAGGCTTCCCTAACCAGTTTCGAGTCACTAAACACAAGCAAACAGATTCTAAATCTTCCCCATTTGCATGCAGGATATAAACCTCTGGTGTTTTTGCCATGGAGCAGACCCTAGATCCTTAGCCATAACATTTAATCAGTTGCTCAGTAAATTATTTATATTAGATCTAGATCTAGACAAATATTTTGTTGAAATTTTCCATGTAAGCTAATTTCTGATACATATTTTAAATCCGTAGCACAATCTACTATTGAGGATGTGCTTTCTACTGTGAGCAAAAAAACAAATGAAAAAACAACAGAAAGAAGACTTATGACCTACAAGACGTCTAATGTGATGTACTCAGTGACATAAGCCATAATTGATCATAATGTATAAATTTGCTGCACACATTTTATAAAGTAAACCTTTATGATATTAATTAACATCGTTTGTACTAGACATTACACAGCTGTAACTAAAAAACAAAAATTCTGTGTTTAAGAAGTAAACTGCAACTCATGAGAACATTAGATTAAGGTACAAATATGAATATGAAGAACATAATTATGCAAATCCACATTTTTTGTAACCATTATCTTCACAAAACAGTTATATATAAACTTTTAAATTTATAGCACTGTTTATTGATGCAACTCACTGAGGAGACTAACAGTGTAATAAATGGCCTTAAAGTGAATGTGTGGGCTGGAGGAAAATCTATTTTTCATACTTCCTGCTGGACTTCCCTAATTTTACTATGTCACCTCATTGTGTTTTCATTTCCCTTGAATGAACTTTTAATCAAAGCATCCTGGGAGTGTCCTCAATCTGTTCACGAGCGACGATGCTAGATCACTGTGTGTGCACTCATGCAATCGGTATATTATTATGTAATGGGAAACGACTCGGCGTGTAAACCAGATTAAATTGTATTAACAAAACAACTTCAATGAAATTAGCCTAGTCATCGCCAAGAAGCACTGTGGCCCTTCACAACAACACATTTAAAATCAATAGTAACGTTTTTCCACTTATGTAAGGGTAGATCGAAACCTAAATTTAAATCCGTTCTTCTAGATCTAGATCTATGGGCTGAGACTTGTAAGTGAAAGTGATCTATCATCTGATCTAGATCTAGGTCTCTACATCAAAATGTAGATCTAAATCGACCAGCAGTCGAACTAAGAGAATATAGATCTAGTTACTTACTCAAACTGAATGTGATTAAGTGAAAACAATGAAAGAGCAGGTACACTTTATTTCCACATCGTCTCTTCTTACCGCAAAACAGAAATCAGACCATCTTGAGATTGTCCATAACAACGCAAGCTTCGTGGTTCGTTTCCTGTCGACTACGAAATCAGCGGCCTACTTTTTATCTGGTTGGGCGGATAATTATAAAAGCACAATGCGATTGACGGAAATGTCCACGGAAGAAAACAAGTCGAATAACTTGGGCTCAAGGAACAAAGAGACAAACAAATTTATGTACATTTGCAGTAGGGCTTAAAGACGAAGAGTGTGTTGGTAAAAGCTTGGATCAATTCATGTAAATAGAAAAGATTATTGACTGCTCTCAACTATGTATTTTTATGAATAATAATTAAATTTTAATCTGTTCTAGATCGTAGCGTCTACCTAGTTTGAAGACAATTGTCTGGGCGAATAAGGAGGGGAATAGAAAATGAAGAAATGGACGGCATTGAGGGATATAGACCTATCATATCGCACTTGGCTATTAGTGATTGCTTATACATGTAGTACCCTCGTCCATCTTGTAACTGTCGGTAAAAAGGAAATTCGTGCTTTTGTAACGGAGAATAACTGCTAACGTTGTAAATGATGAAATAAAGTTTTTCCAACAATGTTGGTAACAAGGTTCTTAAAATCGTTCCAGACTATTAAAGTGCAGTATCGGCAGGCCTGTGTAGGTGTTATAGGGAATAACATTGAAAAGAACAGGGGGGGGGGGCATGTTACTATAGGCCTTGTCATCTATATCTAATCTTTTTGTTTTATTTTTCTTAAGCCTTTCAATCCAAAGAAAGTAGGATTATCTCGGCTTTTAGAAGTTGCCAATTTTTGCTGA
>JBCEWB010154268.1:0-13441 GCA_039654565.1 Peronia peronii
GATAGATAGATAGATAGATAGATAGATAGATAGATAGATAGATAGATAGATAGATAGATAGATAGATAGATGATAAGATAAGATAAGATAAGATAATTATGCTGAATTTGCAACCATTTAAATTTTCTATTGCCACCGGTTTAGATTCTGGATGTGTCAGAAGAGGACAATGGCAGCTCACAATTTAACAGTGTAAGGTCAAGACCTGGGACTCAGATTCAACTTTGGCATTCGCTTAGTTTCTAGACAGAAAGGGTGAAAGCAACCATTGTGGTAATGAGCTGCAAGATCTAAAATTCCTCTCTAAAAATTCCAGTGCGAATTTTGATGGGATTAGATCCAATAGTAAAAATGTAATACAGAACAGGTTTTGACCATTGCTGATATACCGTGCTCGAAGCTCGCAAAAAAACAAACAAAAAAACCGCCATGAAATGACATTTATTCATCTTAGTTAAATGTTGATATTTATCCAACATGTTTTATTTATACGTCTCTACAGACAGATAATGAAATGTTTGAATGATCTAATTTTATCTTCATTCACCATGTTTTTAGTCTATATTTCCAAAATTTATACTTTTTATTGTTTTGTCTTGTCCACACAGTGTGCTTCCTTTTTTACTGAAGAAAGATTTAGCCCTTTACCTTTAATGATAATGGTTTTTTTTAGATACTTAACACAGTACTTTATGTCGGTTAATATGATTAAGTTTTGAATTAAGAATACTGTAATGACAATTCTTAAATCTTTGGCTGCCAGGGACATATTCATTAGAAGATTTAGATATCATTTAAATTCCCAGACCCAGTGAGTTGACCGTGGCACAAGGAAAACACTAACACTGGATTGCAGTAGTCTCTAAGTTTAAAACTGATGTTTGTAACACAGAAAAAAGAAATCCTGTCATTCATAACATGAGCTGAATTTTTAAAACTATTATTATATTAATATCATTATTGTTATTTGATTACTTTAAACCTGTTTATTTTGATTGATGAATCTCTTGATTTCAATAAATGAAGAGAAAAACAAGAAGCTAGTGTTCATTTTTGTCAGCGCTGGTTGTTGTATTGTTTGGATTGGCTGTTAAGTTTAATTTAACATTGTTTACACAGGAATTACAATAATAGGAAGAAGCGCCTGCTAAAAAAAAATTTTAAAAAATGCACAGTTATGTCTTATAACCAATCTAAAAAATGGTTTATGTTGCCTTTTTTAAATTAAAATTTTGAGTATTTTGTTTCACAAAATAACTCATTGTTATTTCTTGAAAAATGCGGAAAGAAATACTCAAATGTTGCATCAATGCAGAATTTGCGCAGTATATTAGTATCATTCATTTAATTTTTTAGTAGAACATACTATAGAAGCAGTCAAGTAACTTCAGCAGGCTCTAACTCAGATTTTATAAATGCCTCATTCAGCTTATATGAAGTCGTTAAAAGGCTGATGGTAGTTCTGAGTACGTTGGCAAAAACATTTGAAAGGACAATTACATATATTCAATAATATGAAATGAATACATATATTGACATGAATAATGCACATTCATATATAATTACATGAATAAACCAGGATACAAATGAATTTTTAAAATAAAGGAATGAAATACAATTTCACATTCACAACCTTGCACAAATAAATAGCCCTACTGGAAAGAAAAGAGAAAAAAATTGATTAAAATAAACTTGTGAAAATGAAAGTACTCAAACAGAATAAATCTCAAAAAGCTTTGAATGAATAAAAAGAATAATTATTACTGCGACATGAGACAAAGTGTGGTTCTTGTGATTACATGATAATGAAATGAATATTATTATATATTCATTTCTATGAAGTCATACCTGCCAGGAAAAAAACAACAAACAAACAAACAAACAAAAAACGAGAAGTAGATAACTATAAAAATTCTTTCGGTAATTTATTGATTAATCCTGAGTTAAAAATAAATTGCCCGAAGTTTCACTTTGGATAGGATTTTTTTTTTGTTTTTGTTTGTTTGTGTTGTTGTTGTTGTTGTTGTTGTTGTTGTTTTATATGGAACAGTTGCATTGTTACATAAACATTCATTGTTCATTAATCGAACACGAAAAGTTCCTCATAAAAGATATAACACATAGTGTGTAAGTCAAGGTCCTTGCAAATAATGCAGATTTTAATGCGAAATAATTGTGCTCAGTCCTATTACTTCCCTTTACTACACAAAAGAGGGGTTGAACAAAGAGGAAAAAAATCACTTTTGCGCCCTTGGCTTGAAACATACACAATGAAAATTTTCAATTATAGTATGGCATAAAGAGAATATTTTCCTCTCATTGTTACAATTTTATCAATTTTTTTGGTGATCATTATTTCGAATGACAAGGATAAAAGTTTTTTTTTTTCCTCTTTACACTGCTTGCTCAACACATCTTTTGTTGGGCAAAGGGAAGTAATCCCTCTCTTGGGAGAGCGAGCCAGGGACAGATAATTTGTGAAACTATTTCCCATTGGTTACTTCAGTACCTCACAAGTAATGCGCATATAGGGATGCATGATTAATTCTCCACAACGGTTCCTCCTGATATATGTAACAATTCAAGCCACCTGTGCTGGTTAAAAAAAAAAAAAAACTGAAGCACATGTTACTTCTTCTTGCAAAACTCTCACCTCAACTACTTTTTGGGGGGCAAGAAAATTTTGAAGTTTTGTATTTTCTCATGGCCCTCACGAGTCATCATTTCTCGAGTGATCCTCGCACGTCATGCCCCACAAGTATGTATGTGTGTATGTATGTATGTGTATCAACGTGTGTGTGTGTGTTTTGTTTTGTTTTCTTGCACTTTCTTGTAGTTATTTTTTTATGCCTGACAGCGTTACCCGTTATGTCAAATAAGACAGAAAATTAATATTGTCATTTAAATGTTTGAACAATGATCCTGGTTATTTTGTCCACTATGAAACAACAACAATGAGGTGAATATGTAATAGCTCTGACTATTTTGCCCACTATTGCAACAACAGTTGGCAGAATATAAATCTCTACCATAGCTTAAGACATTGTATTTATAATCAATGATGTGTAAAATATGAGAGGAGAGCAAGCGACAACAGTTGTCATTATAATTTCAATGACATGAGCACCAGCAAATAAAACTTCATACAAACAAGAAACAATAAACTACGGATGATGAAATGTCCTTCTATGCATCTACAATCAAAGCACTAAAACTCTGATATAATGTCGTGATCAAACAATTATCATATGCGTGTAAACAAAATTGTTCAACAAGAGAGCATGATATCACAATATCATTAAGAATGGAACATTATGAATGGAAAAATATTTGGTTGTTATTCGATCAAAGTCTAGAACTATGTCTAGTCTACCCATCGGGTGTCATCAGTAAAGAAAGTTGAAATAGGATGTTAATGAAGAGTAGGAATTCCACGAGTCTTGAACGTCATTACTGCCAAAATGAATATTGCCACCGAGTAGCCTCCAAGTAGAGCAAAATTTCGAGTCTCATGATCAGTCGCTCCGGGATATGACTGCCTTAAGTACTCGTCTCCTCTAGTCAAACATGGCTGGCCTGTTTTAATGAATCAATAATAAACATAGAAAGCACATCAACGTTTGGCTTGAAATGTATGCAGAGTTTCATTTGGACTTAAAGATGCACCTTTCCTCAAACTCTGAAACCCGGTCGATCAATATTGCGAACAAACTGGCAGATTTTTATGCTTTTTTTTTCTAAGTAGGGAAGTTTTTCATTTTTATGACTGGAATAACGAATAATTTAATGTTATATTCATGCTTAGCAAATACATTCCTTTTTCAAACAGAAGAGCTTACCTGGATTGCACTTGAAAGTTAGATTGTGGAACTCATTGGCAACAACAATCTCTGTCGAATATTTGTGCACAGCAATATAACCTGCCCATTGAAGGAATTGTGGCATGTTCTCTATGGATCTGATGAAATAATGATATTATATATAATACACGTTAAAAAGCTTTGCCTATCTCAGTGTGAACATTAGGCAATGATTGGCTCATTAAATATCTTTGAAAGAGTCAGATTCTGACCTTGATTAAGGGCAACTGTAATAAATGTAAGGGGGGGGGGGGGAGGGGGGAGTGCATTGGATTTTCCAATTCGGGTGGAAATGTCCATTTTTATTATTATTATTATTATTTTGCGTGTGTGTTTTGAGAAAGTATTATCATTTGTGTACCAGATTATAGGTCCAGAATGATCCTGTGACAAATATATATTATTATACCTAGTCAAAATTCAAAAATTCAGCAAAAATCCTTATCAATATGACGGAAAAGGCGGCATTGCCAACTATTTATTCTGTTCCTACTGATAACAGCATCAGCTGGATTCAACACGGATCTTTTGAGGATTTCTACTGTTGAAAAAATCACTTGACTCTAGTTAGGAAGCTTACTCATTCAGATTCAGGGAGGTGAAAGGAAGAAAGTGGCTTTAGATTAGTACATTAGCTTATCAAATTAGTGAATATAGACGTCAAGGCCAACTTGAGGCTCAAGAACAAGCCTTCCTGGGAGAGGGGTGGGGCATTAGAAAGAGAGGGCTTCGATTTCTTCTCTGCCAGATTGTAGTTTTGTGCGTGTTGAAGATTTTTCAGTGTGTTTTACAGTCAATAAATTTCAGAGTTTTTTGTTTGTTTGTTTTGTTTTTGTTTTTGCTTTGTTTTTTTTTTGTGTGTGCACTTTTTGCTCTTTCTCCGAAACTTTGCCTTATTTTTCTATCTCCTCCAAAATTTGTCAACATATTATTACTTTAAGCATATTTCATATATATAGTTTCCTTCACATAATAAAACAAAATGACAAAATTTTTTTGGTTTTTTTTTTTTTTTTAATCCTTTTTACTTTTTGAGAAAAATGAGCTCAACATGAAGATCAGCATCAGCAAAACCGAGACGACCTCAAAATCAGCATCAACGGAAAGCTGCTGAAACAAGTCAGCGAGTTCAAGTATCTCTGCAGTATTTTCTCGGAAGACGAACGTCTCAACAGAACGATTGAGACGAGAGTACAGAAGGCCAATAGCATCAGCTATCAGCTTGCCCCATTCCTCAACATCTTAACATCCCCATTGAGACCAAAGCCGAACTCACTGGCTCAGTCTTCATCCTTGACCTATCAGACCCAGACTTGGACCCTGACCAAAAGTCTGGAACGCAAGATAACGACATGCGAGATGCGATGTTCTACTTTGTCTGAAATTAAAAATGATATTAAGAAAAAAGTTTTTTTATTATATTATGCCCATTCCAAGTTGTTGAAACGCTGGCGGCCTAACTGCCAGCCTATCCCTGGCCCAACCCTTTTTTTTTAAATACATTGAATCATGAATATTTCGCTGGATAAGGGCTAGAAGACTTGCTTATGAACTTTTCCACCAACATCAAGAGTAACAGTGCTACATTGCCTGGCTTCCTGAGATGCTGACCACACCGAATATTATCGAGACTTTTACCAATCGAACTTCCACGGCTTAATGACAGCGAAATTGGCACTATTTCTGTTGTTTTAGAGTACAATGATTTTCTGTCTGTTATTGCTAGCGCCAAGATACTCTTCTTTTTGACGGAGTCAGAAATTGTGGTCGAATATAGGCCCTCAGGACCTGAAGTGACTCCTTGTATTTCGTGACAGGCATGAAGGAGCAAAAGTGGACGAAAAATATAAGCACAGTGACAGCAATAAGCAAACGTATACATAGGAGTACTGTAGGGAACTGCGGTATGTAAAGCGGCCATGTTTTGAAGTTGAGGGCCCTATCAGAAACTCTGGGACTATTTGTTTAGTTGGACAAAAAAGAAAAAAAAATAAATCTAATGCGTTTTCCTTGTGAGGTTACTAAGTTTGTACAAACTATTAATATGCACTACTTTTAAAAAAAAATTCTACAGCAATTGCCATGAAAGTTAATACAGAACAAAACAACGCACACACACACACACACACACACACACACACACACACACATACACACACACACACACACACACACACAGAGAACCATCAGAGGTACGATGACATTTCAAATTTTTCAGACATCTGAGATTTTGGTGTCGAATTTTAAAGTTGTGAAAAGGAATCTAAGCCCGTCATCAAAAATCCACTGTAACTGCACAGTTATATTTTGTTTGATGCGATATGTTGACGCTAGTACAGCTGTTTTACCTGTACATCAAAACTGCAGACGAAGGAGTTTCTCACCAGGAAATAGGGATGCTCTTGCAGATGTGGCTTAAATCTTTTTTTTTTTAATGGTAATTAAATTTCATCACGGCAAATCACAAGTCCCAGAAAATACACCAAATCAGTTTAAAAAATATAATGATTTCTAATCATTATACAATATATTATAATTCTATGAAAATAATCATTATTGAAATTTGAATCATTACTTCTACTGAAGCAATATGCAACTAACCAGGAACAGACAGCCAAATTCCAGCAATCACATGCATTCCCTTCCACCAATCTTTTTTTCTGTCATGCCTACTACTTTTCAAGGAAACCTAGATAAACTTTTAGGAGATCATAATGACGAAAAATTACGTGGCAACACACACACCTCATTCATTTCTCTTATAAATATATCTGAGTGTGTCTCTTTGTACTGTAGTCGCTGTGTGCACCTGGAGAAACAGACTACAATCTAACCGAAATAATGAAAAATCTAAGAAAATCTCTCGGTATTTAAACAATAAAGGAATATATAATGTGCACGTGTGCTTCTGTGCACAAACTGTGTAATGTAATCAGACATTTTCTACAAGTCAATAGTTTATGCATTTACATGTGGATATGTTCCCACAACGAGAGGCTGGATGAAATAGCTCAAGATTAAACATTACACGTGAGATCGACACACTGATCCAGTGTTGAGACCATAGCCATGAAAGCTGCCTCCAGAGAAGCGACAGACAGGCGTACAGTAGGCAGACAATATTGTAGTAAATTTGAATATACATTATACTCCATATAACAACCACCTTGCATACCTACTACACCCATAACTTTCCAGTTTTAATGTGAAGTCAAGGAAAAACTAGAATCCAAGAGGAGAAAATCGGAAAGGCGGTGTAAAAATATCCTATTTTCATTCGACATTTCGTTCCTAACACATGAAGCTTGTAGGTTTTACTTTGGTGTACAAACGAAACACCCCAGGAAAACACTACCACGAGCAAGATATTTCACTGTGTGATTGGATACCAACCCTTGTTCCTCTACATATTTTATACCTGCATTTTCTCGCCCAGTCCACCATCTTCCAGTTATATAATTACCTCAAGAGGCCAGAGGCCAGCATACCCGAGGCAGAAAAAATGAGGGCGGTAGTATTATTGGCAAGTTGGGAATTCCTGAAAATGCCGAGTACAGCAACAGTCATCATTTCTCCGAAATGGATCAAAATCACATTCACCAGCAGAAATGCTCCAAAGGCTAACGGATCATCGTTCATTCCAGCTGCCCTGAAAGTATACACAGTAGATCAGTTTTGCAGACTTGTATTTCTCGTGCCCGGGTGTGGTTATGCACGCGTGTGCACGTCTTTGTTTCAGTACGTGTAAGACAGAGAGGATAGAGGGAGAGAAAGAGAAGGACAGAGAGAGAGAGATTTGTTTGGAATCTTGAACCGTACGAATGACTATAGTTTCACATTCTGCTGACCTTAAATGAAATTTACCTGTGCCTGAATACAACGGAGCAAGACTGGGAGGCTTTATATCAGAACTCGTATCATGGATGTAAGTCGGATCATATTATAGTTTATTACGATTTTCACGTAACCAGTTCATTGATTAAAAAGAAAATAGTTATCCAGATTAAAGCTCGGAATAACATTTTTTTTTCATCATTGTGCAAATACATGTGGGCATATAGGAAACATGTAGGCCTACTGCATAATGGATCATCATAGGCACCGATTAAGAGAAGCTACAGGTCTGTCACGTTCACTGAGTCCAGATAAGATAGTTATTAATTATAATAACTTCCGGTTAACATAGCAAAACTGCATACCTAATTCTTCCAACCTGGCAGTCTGTCCCGACATATCTAACGGTGAAAGGAAAAAATCCTATCGTTTGCACAGTCTCCCATGGAATTTTCCAACATGTAACACTGCAGACATCTGCCGCATATAGTTGTGCTATGGGCAGTTGTTTCTGGGTTATGGGAGTGAATGCATCGTCGAGATTGATCTGAATTACCAATCTCTTCTTTGTAAATGTGAATCCAAGAAACTTGAGAAATTTCAGATGTAAAGTTTGGGATGGTATGTTTCGATGTTTTAGATATGTTTCGATGTTTTATTTGACTGCATGTCATTTATTTGTTATATCAAAATAGAGTAAATGGTAATCCCTCTTTCCTTCTCTTTATCGCTCTTTCTCTCTCTCTACCTATCTCTCTCGCACTGTCGGTCGGTCGCTCGCACTCTCACCCTCTCTCTCTGCTTCTCTCTATCTCTCTCACTTTCTTTCTTTCTGTTTTTGTTTTTATTCCACTGAAATATTAAAATATTTCACATGGGAGAGAGAGAGAGAGAGAGAGAGAGAGAGAGGGAGGGAGGGAGAGAGAGAGGGGGATGAATATCATAATGAATGAAAAGCATTTTCACTGCATCAGGTTTTGTCTCAATTTTCAGTCAACTGCACCTAATGTAAAAGAAAAATCTATTTGATTTTAGACCTGTTCAAGACTTCTTATTTCTGACAAAGGGATGTTATTTTTTTTAGCAGGAATATAATCATAATTTTACTACACCCTTGCTTTGACCTTTCACCAATCTTTAAGTTTTCTTAATATCTTTAGAATATGTTAGAACTCAAACAGAAATGATATTATGTGAGATACCATTAATACTCACCAGTAGAGAATGCTGCTAAAAAGTGCGGCGGTGATGGTGTTCAATGGGAGGCAATGAACAAAGAAAGCCAATAAAAATGTCGGGACTGAATACAGACCGTCGTGACATTCGCGATAAAATATTTCACGAAGAACAGGAACTGAGGAAGAACAGATTCAAAGATATTTACATATGAAGACTCCAGTGGAAAAACCAGATAGGTCACATGTTCTACAAAAGGAGAAAAACAAAAATTAAAGTTTAGAAGTCTATAGTTTTTCACTGTATACCCTTTTAAAAACTCTCTTTTTAGCGGAACTTACCTGGTTTTTCCGAATTACTGTTCTGGTTAACAAATCTTAGCTGTATGCTTTATAACGTCGAGGCAATAACTCATTTTTCACTAAAATGTGACTTATCTGGTTTTTCCACTGGAGCCTTCATATGTATGTATCAAAATGGTCATGTTTTTATGTGAGGGGAAGGCGTTATAAAGTGACAGACAGCAACTGACTAATGGAAACAGTCCACTCCATTTTTATAAAACAATCAGCTCCAGTTTTTAATAAAACATTAAACAGGTCCCATAGATGGTAAGCGGCCAGTCATTGCATGATATGCGATAACAATACGGTATAACCTTCATTAACCAGGTGGAAGACTAAAGGAACCTCATTATGCCCTATAAAGAACATTTTGTTGGTAACACTGGCATATACTTTTAGAACAAGAGATGGTAAGATATGTAACTCTACTCCACTGACACAGTGCAATAGCATTGGTGAGACCCATGTATGGACACACTTGAAGAGCTTGATATATAAGACCCAGTCTGTCTTGAATACTTCCCTGGTTGTCACCCAGTCGGCCCAAGAACATCAAGATGAAGGGGACGAAGAAAGGGAGAAAGAGTAGTCTCCCCATAAATGCACCACGATCTCTCCATAAATGGACATTCATCCGACTGCAAAGTCAGTAAAGTGGGAAATCAAGAAAACAACATTAAAAACAAGCCAGAAATCAAAGGAATTTAATACATAGATTTATACTGTAAATTACTGATCTTGTCCCCAGTATCATCCGAACACATCAGAAGAAAAAAAAAATATTCCAGATAGCCTTGTAAAGGATTAATATATATATATTTAATACATGTTAATATACATATATTATTATAATAATAATACATATATTAATTTATAATATTTAATACTAGTTTAATATCAGAAATTTGACTCACGTCAACAAACACTTATATGTCCTAAGCAATGACGGTGTTGCATCTCGCTTATGGGCAGCCAAATCCGTCGGATCATTGTAATGGTTGTGAAGTCCTAAAGTGATGTGCTTTACAACACGAGCTTGAAGATCTGAGTTGGCAAAGGCATTACACAGTTTTTGTGCCGTCTTCGTTGTCGATTTCTCACGGCTTGGGGTTCTCCTATCCACACTGGTCAGGTCAGCTGTGACAATTTAGAACAATAATAATAAACAGAGTATACTCTCAGAAACAGCATTTGTAGTAAGTCCGATGTTCATGCAAAGGCTGGCTTCTCTCTGTTGCTCAGCGTGTATTGAAAATGGACATTAGTTTCTTCGAGTTTCTTTTTCGCACTAAAACATGATATCAGCGACAGCCATTCCCGGCAACGAGAAATTTGAAACAGAATATGATACCAGAGACAAACATTTATAAAAGAGAGAGAGAGACACAGAAACATGATTTAAAGTGTCGAATCACTATTTTTTTTTAAAAAGAGAGAAATATATATATATATATTTATTTTTTTTATTTTTTTTTTTAAACCTGATAATACATGTATGTAGCTAACATAAAGAAAGGAATGAGAGGTGTGCTTAAACCTTTACACAGAAGCTTCATGATTATGCTTCTGTTTGTCATTTTTGCCATTAAAATCATTTTGCTCACTGTAAATGTCACATGGATTCTTATCCCGGGGACATGGATATCCAATCTTGGTAAAGTAAGGAACTAGTTGATTGGGTTGTCCAAGAAATGCTAGCCGCCCAAGGGTCAGGATGGCAATTTTATCCAAAATATTGAATATATCAGAACGTGGCTGATGAATGGACATGATAATCAACTTCCCCTTGTGTGCCAGTTCCGCAAGATTTGCCACAAGATGGCGAGCAGTGAATGCATCCAGTCCTGAGGTAGGTTCGTCCAGGAGCAATATTTCTGCAAATGAATTAAGCAGTGCGTAATCGGGCATTGGTCGGGTTGGCAGCAAAAGCAATGTTTTAAATTATGAAATAGAGGTTACTTCCAACTAAATAATTTATTTCACAGAGCTGTAAGTTTCTAAATTTTGGCTTAAGAAATTAAAAAAAAAAAAAATCATGGCATAATGCTACGCCCATTTTGTGTGTACGAAGTGATGTAACTAGTTGGGTCACTAAGGATACATTGAAATGGCTTGCTGGGTAGTAGAAGATTCAGCAGTGACAGAAAAAAGAGCAACAAGAAAACCTTTTATTGTTGTCGTTGTTGTTGTTGTTGTTGTTGTTTATTCTTTTTATTTCTCTTCAGAATGAATATTTCACTAGAGCTTTCATTCTCAGTGCATTTTCCCAACCTGGGTCTTTCAGTAACTGAACACCAATTGTTATTCGACGTTTTTCTCCACCAGAGACACCTCTGACAACGGCACCACCAATCCGGGAGTCCTCAACGTGACGTAAGCCCATGTCTGCAATGACGGACTGGACCTGTGAATGTGATTGACAGATAATGCGTAATGTGTTCCATTAATTAGACCCCAGATACATAAGGAGGAAGCGGGCTTGGGTCACCTTGAGCTTTATCTATATAATTAAGAAATTAATGTAAACAAAAATGAATTTATCATGTACTTTTCATGGGCTGGACATTATAAAATACAGTGCACCTAAACTTGCTCCAATTGACTCGTTTTGAATCTCATCATGGGGAGATCGATTTGTAAATTATAGGGTAACAAATTCGGTACCTTCAATAGTGGAACATAGACTAGGCAACGTAAGATAAGATATCAAATTTGGGATTTGGCTGAAGTCATTTGACACATCAAGCTGGGCAAATTTATGCTTATGCCATTAGCTGATAATGTTAATTTTGCCTTTAGTGTGTCCAAAATACTATTTGGGTCCAAATCGATGCCCAAACTCTCAGCACTTCCACACAAGTCAACAAGGTCCTGCTTCTTAAAACCATTTATCTCTCGCTTGTAAATAATCTTGTAGATCTGAACAAGATTTGATCTTGAAGTCCATGGTCACGATGGAATACAATAATTTCATATAATACTGATAACGTATCGGCAATCAAGTATATCGACACAATCACAATGAAGGCTAAGCTCTATTGTTTACAAGATTTTGCCTCGTTTCCGGTCTGAGCCGAAGGTTATGAGTTTCGACCGGAAATACGTCATTCTCTTTCCTACGTAATTATTAACACTTTTCATTACTATTATTTGTAGAACATCTAGGTTCAATTGGCTATGAGTCTGTCATTCATAGAGAAGAGTTTTCATCATAAATTTCCTACCCACTTAACAGGGCCAAGCCAAGAAGTGAGGAGACTTTCTTGGGTCGATGGAATTTCTCAAAATATTGGTGAACTATATTAAAGCACATGGAAAGTTACTCCATCTTTCCTTTTGCCCTCTTTATCATTATTGCTATGATATTTAGCTGTGCAATAAGTGTCCGTATTGTATTAATTATACAGTGGCATGAGTATTGTAAATAAAGATGCTGAACGCCTCCTGTCACCTGACAACTCACAGCGATAACCAAACGAAATGTTAATTACTACCAGGATAACTTGCTGGATCCAGAACAAGTCCATTAACGCGGAATTTTGCACATTATGCAGATATTTACAATATCAAAAAAATTAGTCACTTTTTTTTCATTTACATTTACTGTACATTTTCATCTGTATAGCATTTCACCCAATTTTTCACACTAAAATATTTATGTACACTCCTTCCTATAAAAGGATCATTCATTGAAACATGCATCCGTATATTGTTTGACATGAAGATAAATTTCAGACAAGATGTATGATAAATGAATAGACCTCAGAAGAAAAAGATGAAAGTTGATTTTACTTGGTCAAACAACCGCTATGACAAAATTTGAAGTATATGAACATTTGAGAAACCAGTAACTGAGGAAGTAAAATAATGCCTGCTACTGTATGTGCTGGAACTCTATCCCTTTCTTGCTCCTTCTACCTTATCGGCTGATTTATCCTCGGTCACGTACCGTATCATTAAAACTCCTCTATCTAAATTTCTGTGATAAAATCTGATTTTTGCCAGGTTCTTCTTTTCATCCAGCCTGTTCTACATGTATTGTAATAATTTTTAAAGCAGGTCTTTTCTCGACCTGTGCTCGTAATGGAAGAATTTCTTTTACATTTCGCATGGCTTTGTAAACCACGCAGGAAAATAATTCTGATAAAGCTAGGATGCTTTGGTTTATAATATTCATGGACCCCGTAGCGCATGATGAGAAATGATGAACTCACATAAAGGTGTATG
>JBCEWB010154269.1:0-10608 GCA_039654565.1 Peronia peronii
AACAACAACAACAACAACAACAACAACAACAACAACAACAACAACAACAACAACAACAACAACGACAACAACAACAATAACGACAACAACAACAACGACAACAACAACAACAACAACAAAACAACAACAACAGCAACAACAACAACAACAACCACAGTAAGTGCATATACACATTTGGCTTGAATTGAAAGAAAAACTTATGCATTTGATACACAATACAGGGGCATGCATACTTTTTAAATAATATAGAGCAGAGATGCACTGGTGAGCGCTGGCCATAAGGCCTCGCCAGAGTCATGAGAAACAAAAAGGCAGATGTGAAAAGTGAAGTGGCAGAGAACAAGCTGACAGTTTTGACCCAAGTGAAAGGTTACTGTCTGTGAAAGTGAACAAATGTCACAATGTCCAGATTCTGTCTATTTGACACTCAGCTCTTTCAATCATAATGGAACAGGTAAAACTATGTACAAAATATTATTATCATACATGAAATAGTGAGAACCTGCGTGACAAACATTTAAAAATGCAAACCACCTTTAACTGCCCTTAGATAAACTTGATGAAATTGCTGTTCAAAAATGTTGTTTTGTTTAATCTTTGTTTCGGTTATTTCCAGCGCAGAACACAGTTTTTCCGCAGATTGTATGAGAACAGACTTATGAACAATAAGTAAAAATGTATACTTATTTCTGACAGGCAATTGTTGTGCACCTTGAGATCCAGCTGTAAACAACACCCTGTCGATTTTCTTCCCTTCTCCTTTCTTCATCTCTTCTTTTTTGTTTTTGTTTTTGCTTTTGCCATTTCATTTATCCTTTTCTTTCCGTTCTCTCTCGTCTTCTCCTTCTTTCGTTTTTTTTTTTTTTGTCATGATGTGAATACTATTATAATAAATTATTTCTGCTTTTATCAATTTTCAATTATTATTGAAATTAGCCTTGAGAAATTTTGACTTTTCTGTGGTAACCTAGAGAAAGGTGTCTCAGAGCTAGTGCTCAGAGAAAACTATCCTAAACAAATACAAAGTGAATATGTATATCAAAGCAAATGGGCAGCTAAATATGAGCTGAAATATACACAATGATGAGAATAAATGACCATTAATAATAATTACAGTTCATGTTAAAAAACAGACAACGTTGCATTGTAATGGGCTTTGCACTATAAGTACTAGTGACATATAATATATATATACAAACACAAAATACAATAAATGAAGTATCGTTTTGTACAATTATAACTGGCCGCACAGGGTAATCAAAATCTATATAACGGCAATTGATGATCACATTGAACAATCAAGCATCAAGCACAATAATAAGCGGCCAATCATTGATGGAAACAAACACGTTTAATACAGTTACATAAGTTTAATTAACATTTGTACAACTATCTAATAATAACAGCCCAATATGCTGTTTGTATTGTCAGACATTTTAAAAATCAGATACAATGTACTGTAAACTCCAGCATAATCATATTATTAACTGGTAAAATATATGCCAGATTAACAACAATGTGTTTGTACACTTTCAACGTGTCATTGTCCAACATGTTTCAAAGCTCAAAATTAAAAAAGAAATCTTCCATGAATAACACAAATTCAGCCTTGACCAGTTGGAAATATATAATTGCAACATTGACAGATACATGTTTCCATTGTTTCCGGCTCGGTTAGGCTGCGTGCTTTAAAATAACGAGAACATTGTTAATCCAAGTAGTATCATATTACTTTCAGTGCCAATTTTTTCTCAGCCATTGTTCACAAAAACACGGCTTCTCTCCAGTAGCTAAAACATATGATGCATATGAGTGTGAATGTATGTTGTATGTCAGTCATCCACACACTGAGAATGCCATTTCCTTTTGGCGGACAAACAACGTTTACCCTATCTACTGTTACGTTATCTTTTATCTTATCAAAGTGACATGATGAAATAGGTGATAACGTCATTCTGCTGTATGACATTCAAGATTATAGATATCTAAGAGCCTAAGATGGCAGATGCTGTCATAGCACACTTCGACCCAAGTTCAATATGCTTGGAGTCAAAGTCAATAATATGTGTATCTTCACGGACAAAGTGGCCAGAGAAAATCAGTGTAATGGGAATTGGCGAAGTGCAATGCAATATTTACAATTAAAGCACAGAATAATCTGTCTGGACATATACCACCAAAAGGCTTAAAACTAAGCTCAGATGATGCTATGACGTATTTATTTACACAGATCAGAGCACAACCAACTCAAACATTAGTCGTCAATTACGAGAAACAAGAAATGTTTCAATTTACAGTAATGTTGATATCGCGTACTATTGCTCCGCATAAATGCCCATTCATTAACTTTACAGTTCACCATATTTTCTTCAAGTTTAGAATGGGCCTCATGAAAAACAAAAAGACAGCCCTTCCATACATCTCCAGGGCATGTAAGGGTTTTATACACTGCAAAAGCAACATTAGAGACCACAACAGACAATCCTTTCTTTCTCATACCAGCCTCTAGGAATTTTTGGACAACATCGACAATGTCGGTGGGAAGAATGAAAAACTGTTATATGGTCAAATATTCAAACAATCTGCAATGATAACTTACTTTGATAAAACGCGCTTTTTATGGGTTTAATTATATTCCCATCTGTCCAGATATAGCATTCCAAAATAGTAAGCGATGTCTTGCAGATTAATGAACTGCAATGTGTTCATTCAATTATTGTATTATTACAAGAGAGAGTGAAAATTAAAATAGCCAATGTCTCGCAACCGAATTTTCTGAAGAAAGATGTTTTGTCACAGTAGCTTAGACTGTACGAGCACAAAACCTGACTTCTCGCGACATCGGGCGTGAGAATGGATTTGGGAAATTATCGAACTCTTTAGACATCTATTTTTGTGCGGAAAAAAAAATAATTTCCCTTTCTACTAAAGCCAGCCAAATTTACCAATATTCAGGACGAATCGTATGGAAAACGTTTAGACAATGGACATGAGATCCACACACAGGCATAGGAAGAAGAAAAGAAGAAAGCAGAGAATTTTTAAAAAAATGAAGTATTCTGAACGAAAGGCGAAAAAGAAGACGGAAGAAAAAGAAAGAGGGGTTGTAGAGAGAGAAAGAAGAACACGGTGCTGATGATTATCACTGTGAGCTAGAGGAAGAAAAGAAAACAAAGAAAATAAAAGAGAAGAAAGAAGAACATAGATAAGAAGGAAAAGAAGAAGGGGATTAACAAGAAGAAGAAGAGGGAGAAAAAAAAGGAAAAGAAGAAAAAAAGAACAACAACAATAACAAAAACAATAGCCTAACCATCTTAACAACAACAAACTTACGAAAACAGAATAATCAAGAGGAATTACCTTTTTTTCCCCAGAAATTATCGTTGCCATACTAGATAGAACAATGTGTGAGAATAACTGATATTGTCATGGTACGGACATGTTATGCAATGATAAAAATCGGCTTTTTGCACCCTGCTTTCTGGTGATTACCATCTAGATATTGGGATTAGATTGTGGTATCATCCACACACCGCGACTGTGGGCCTCTGATTGGGAGCTGCAGCTTTTCATGATCCCAACGTTTAATGGCAAAAATCTAACGTTATATCTTTAATGCCATTTAAACATAGCCATCCAATCATAAACAGCTTATATCATGGTAACACACTTACCATGCAACACAAAATTTCAGATGTTTTTCTCTCACACAGAGGAATACGTATCTTCATCCATTTGTGTGCTTGTCTGTCTGTCTGCCTATTTGTTTGTGTCCATCTCACTTATTCTCATTTCTCCCTCCTTTTTCTTTCTCTCTCCTAGTCTCCTTTTTTTCTTTCTTGCTCCCCCCCCCCTCCCCCCTTTTCCTCCCTCTGCCACACTCAAATTCTTCGATCTTTCTCGTTTTTAGTTGACTTTTTCTGTTACTTTTCTAGCCTGTCTCAGTCTTTTATCCACATCTGTCTCTCTTTCCCCATTGTTTAGACAAAGATCTTTGCCAGTACTCCTCCTCTCCCTCCATCAAGGGGTCATTAGTACTAATATGACCCGACACATGATGTTTTAAGAAGTGACACACCACAAGTAACCCAATTCCTCAAGACCAGGCGCGTAACCGCCAAAGTGGCAGCCATTAGTGTGAGTGTGAGGGTTGGATCCCCCCCCCCCCCCCCCACCTTTTACAATACAATATACTATACTCTTTGTGTCACACTAAAATCTTCAATTAAGTGTTATATTCAAATTAGTGGATTTGCTTTGCATTCCTGCTTACTAAATATGACATTTCATATAGAAAGCCAAGATCCTGTCTCATGAGCAGGCAATGGTAAACAATCCTAGAATGGCAAAATTACCACTTATTATTCGTGATTTTCACTACAAGGTTTATCTTGTAGATCCAGGATCTTTTTCTAGGAAAGGCTACAAGAATAAAAGTGTGTTGAACACAGTGAGGTCATTGGCGATATGATTTCGGGGCAAAAGAACCCTGATGTCGGACCGGATTCCTGGGTGGGCTACGAAAAAGAAAAGCTATTCTTTTACCGTCTTCATCCTTTCTAGTGATTTACCCTTGCATATTCTGCGCTCAGTTGCAGCACCTACGCCGACGCACTGCCAAGTAAAAACACAACCTCAAGTGCAAAGTCATGAATTGGTATAGTATGATAGGAATGAAATGGCTCATGTAACATCTTGTAAAGTCTAGATCCACCTTGGAAAGACAGAAACACATCAAACATTGATGATACTCCTAGTTTTCCCAGCAATCTTCAGTGTAGAACATTGTTTTTTCACGAGGTTTGCAGAAGAACTTTCATAATAGTATGTTTCTTTCAAATATATATGCAAAATCGCTAAAACAATTAATAAGTTTGCAAGATGATGTTGAAAACGTCAACATCGTTTCAATTTCTTGTAAGTTTTCTGAGCATCAGAATAGTCTTGATGACGGTTGTTATACTGCTAATGTTATCTTCTGAAATTTTTGTCACAAGCCTCTTTCCAGTGTGATATCTATTTATAGAACGTTTGAATGTCCCAAAGAAAAAAACACACACACACAACAGAAACAAACAAACAAACAAACCACAGTCTAATTAAGAATAGTGGAAAAGGTGTAAAATTTTTGACACATTTCTGTTCTTCTGGCGCTGGATATATTCTAAAATTATTGTGCCATTTGATTTTGATCGAGCCATACATATAATATCTTACTCCACAATTTAAGGCGGAGAAGGCTGTGTCAGTTCAATTTGGCGCAATACATTGGCCTTAATTTGTCAAGTGTTCAACTGGACAGGTGTGGAAGTAGTAGGTTTTGAAGTGTTCCAGATATCCATCGATGTGGTCACTACCAGTCGCCTTGAGGTTGGACTTTGATGTTCTGTAACTCCACAATCTCCTCCTCCTGTTGCTGTGCCAAGTTCTGAGTGTTGTCACCGCTGCTGCTGCTCTTGTCCCTACAGTCACAGAAAAACCATACACTCAAGTTAAACATTGTTAAAGCTCTTGTTCCCATACCTGCATTTTTTTCCCCAAAAAATAATCGATTTTCGGCTTTTGTTTGCTTTAAAAGTTATGACTTTTGCGCATATAAAAATGGTATAATCAAGTTGATATGTCCATTTTAAGGTCTTGAAAGAGTGATCATTTAATGGTTGACCAGTACCGCTAACATATAGATCCTGGCTCAGTCGGGACACGATATTGAATGATAGATCGACAATATTTCGCTTTCGAAGGGCAAATGGTGCACAAAAGACTTGATTATGATCTCTGCTACCAATGTCAGGAGCCCCAGTGCCGAAAATGGACACTGGCTGACCACTGGAGACGCTGACCACACCAAATATCAGCACAAATTTTCATCAGAACCTTTAAAATGAAGTTCCCGCGGCCCAATGAGAGTATGATTTGCATTGTTCCTGCTGTTTTAGAGCACGGTGGTGAAGTATCTGTCTCATAAAGGGTCAGGATACTTTTATTTCTGACCAACGAGGATATGGCGGCCATTTATAGATCAGATCTCTCAGAACCTGAAACTACTCTATGGCATGCCTTTAGTGACAGGGATAAGGCAGCAAAAATGGATAACAAAATATGAGCAGATGCCCAGTAAAAGGCAAAATAAGTCAAGAAATCATGGCGAGTACGTTCGAATCTAAAACAATCATGTTTTGAGTTTGAAAGCAAGTTACAAGGGCTTCTTTTAGTATTTTTCTCATTGAAAATACTTTAGAATTAAAATTATCTCCCTTCAGCGGTTTCTAAAATGACTCCCAGGACCCGTCTCCCCCCCCCCCCCCCCCCCAACATTATTACCGATGCATTGCTCTTTCTTACAATCGAGCCCAGTCATATAATCAAGGTAACATTGTTATTTCTACATTGTCTCTACAGTTACGGAAAATCATACACTCAGTCAAATCCGTGCTTCTGCTTTCTGTGCGTTGCATCCAAACAAACAAAAACGATTTCTCCCCTAGAAACTAAATGCAAAGCCACTGCCTGTAGAGAGCTTTGTGGTTTAAATAAAAAAGCCTGAACAGTATAACATTCTGCTAACACCAGTCGTATCAAATAACTTCTTTTATAAGTTGAAATGACTTTACATAACATATGTGAAAGTATTTTGCAACATTCTTGCAGTTCTCGACCCTCTATGTTGGTGCAGTATTTCCTCCTTGAATCTTGAACTTATTTCTGAAAAAAATATCAGTTAACTACTTTGACTTAACTTTATACACCGAATGCGTCCTACCACATTTCTGCGGTTCTCGATCCTCTATGTTGGGTAAAATATCTCTTTCTGGAGCCATAGCTTATTTCTAACAAAGGGACTGTAAATTCGGCCATTAATGACCACACCTACTATAATATAGTGCAAACAAACCCAGCATTGAAACACACTACATAAACTGAAAATCTGCTGTAGATTTACAGTATCAGTTTTCAAAGATTGGTTTTGATCTGTCAAATTCTAAAGCGCGCCATTTCATCAAAAATTGGCGAAACAAAAATATGAATCGAAGATAGTTGTGCAGTGAAATTGTGGTGGCGTTAATAAGATATTTCGGGATCGATCACGTCAGAGAGAATATCGCTCACAGAATGATTTGTTTATATCAAGGGTGTCCAAACATTTTGCAAAGAGGGCCAGATTTGGTGAAGTGAAAATATCTGGAGGCCGACCATGTTGACACTCTTTGAATCATAAACACTCAATGCAAATGATCTATTTAATGGAAATCTTATTGCAAAGGCATACTTTTCATTTCTTCACATTAAACACAAATAAGTCTGAACATGCTTTTACCAAAATTACCCTGCCTTCCATATTTGAAGACTACGAAGACTTTCGGGAAGAACGAACATATTAGGTTCATTTAAAACACCACAGAGACTGCAGGCCGGTGGAAATTTGAACACCGGCCACAATTGGTCCCTGAGCCAGACTTTGGACATGCCTGGTTTATATGGTGTAGAAATGCTTGAATTTACTTATTATTGTTTAAAAAGTGCCTTCTTTCTCTATACAGAGCATGGTGCATAAATCAGGATGTGAGGGACATTGCAATAGTTAAATTTATGTTCGCCTTTCAGCACAAAGACATACTTTGATAGTCAGAACTGGAGCTAAATTTATATTTTTATTTATTTTAAGCCAAGATATCTGAATCTAGAGATCTAGACGAAGTTTCAAATCAGAGCGAGAGTTTTTTACTCTGTGGCGTGGGTTGTTCATTGTGTATTATTTTGACTAACTAAGGCATTTTCAAAGTACATGTAAAATGTACATCTGCAAATTTTCTTCATCGGCTTGACTTCACGTTAAGCTACGGTCTATGTCTTTCAATCCCCTGGAGGCGGTTATCTAGAATTAATGTTAAGTTAGAAACAGACCACATCAATATATGTCTCAAAATTATATAATATTGTTATATCATATTATGTACATTTCGGTAGTTTTCTGTGCCTGGGTGATGTAACGTTGTAAATAAATCTTGAAAAAAGCTAAGACAAAAATCACTGAATAATTCTCGCAAAGGCTTGTTGTATGGACGCTGCAACCCTTCTTCTGACTTCTACTGCCACACTGACGTAAGAAATAGGGGGGGGGAGGGGGGGGGGAGAAAGAAAGAGACAGAGAGAGAGAGAGAAAGAGGAAGGAAAGTAAGGTGTAAGTGGGCAACAGTGTGCAACAGTATTGTGTTGAGGAGTAACAATAATGTAACGACAGGTGTATTCGAGATGTGTGCATGTGTTTGATTACATATTATTTTATACTCATGTGTGTTTGAGTGAAGGGGCCGAGGGCGGAGGGGGGGAGGGAGGTAGGGGGATAGGAGGGGTTACATAATATGAAGAAAGGGGAAAAGAAAGGGGAGTGTGAAGGAAAGTGAAAAAGAGGTGATTAGAGGAAGCGGAAAAGCTTGAGAGGGTTAGGGGGAGAGGGGGGGGGGCACTAAAGGAAGGGGAACAAAGAGGGGTGTGGAGGAACCGGGAAAGGAGAGGGAGGGAGGGGGAGGTATGAAGGAATTGAAAAAGAGGGGTGTGAATGAAGGGGAAAAAGGGGCGGAGGGCGGGTATGAAGAATGGGAAAGACGGGGTGGAAAGGGGAGTGAAGAAAGGGAAAAGGTAGGGGGACTTTTTGACCCGGTGAAAGAAGTATAAGAGTGTGGTATGATCGTCAGTCCTGACTGTTTGGATTTAAATTATTTACAGAAACATGTCTTACAAGTCAGTTCAGGCCTGTCTTTTTCGTTTAATCATAATGTACTATTTCAAACAACAGCATACATACTGACAATAATTATAGGAAGTTTATGAGTAACGTTTTTTTTTATTCATTTATCTATTCCCTAAACAGTCTTAACTTTATCTGACTTTCATATAGGACTGTTTGTAGTTTTTTTTTCTCAAATTTTGAAATTTCTAACATTACATGTTGTTGGTGAAATATTTCCCGCAGCCCGTTCGTAGCACGAATGTTTGCACTAGTGAGACATAATAATAATCAGAATAAGATTTGACCCACCTGTACATGGCTGACCCAGGTCGTGGTCTCCCATTAGACAAAGCCGAAGTGCGCGTGACGGTCAAGGACATGCTGAAGCGGTAGGCCCGGATGAAGGCCTTCCCTCTCAAGCAGGCGCAGATGGCAAATTTGAAGGACTGCCTGAAGTTTTTGGACATGAACGCATAGACGATCGGGTTGACACAGCTGCAAAGAAGGCAACATTAAGCGTCTCCTAAAAACAGTCCGTGGCTGAAACAGGGTATTGTTGTTATGAGTGTTGATGTGCTCCGTTATTTCCTCTCTATATATAACTAGAAGAGAACCTACGGCCTTCATATTAAAATATAGGTCAAACCGATACTGCCCTGCGACTTAAAGTGTTTGGCAAGCGTCCGCACCTCCATGTTAGTATTTTGATGATTAAGCTGAATCCTACACAAAGAAAATGTGTTTGGCGTCATTCTATCGAACGTACAAGTCGGATGAAACACTCTTATTGTCGCCTTTCTAGAATAACGTCAAACATTTTTTTGAGCTTTTTTTGGCCGTATGTCAGTAGAAATACAGGTCTTTATACAACAATGTTGTGCCAAATTTCATATGGATACATTCATCAGTTTTGGAGTTCATAAGCCTTTAATGGTTTTTGTTGCAGATTTATGGTATAGAAAAGTGGTTTTTGTTTAGGTTGCTTGATTTTTGACCGAAAGAAATAAATTCTCTGGACTGGGAGCAGGCAGTCTTTTTCTCAGTGGGCATAGCCAGAGCATACCATTGCAGTATATAACCCCTGTTCTGTCCTCCAGTTGTGAATGTGTAAAACAATACTGGCTACAAGATCATAATGATAACTCTCCTTCTCGCCCCACCGCCCCGCCCCAACTAACATATATGAACTGATAAAGGAATAACATGTAATAAGATATATGGAGCAATGGCTGGGAATAAATTTCATTTGATGCAGTTCCTTGCTAGAAAAATAATTTCAAGAATTCATGAAGTTATTCGAAAGTATCTGATAAAGCAGCTGTAAATTTTTCCCGTTCTTAAAGCAAAATCCCAAAAGTAGTAAATACCGATTTGATCTTTGACGGGTGGCTATAGTCTTTTTAGAGCAATAAAGAGATACCAATCTGAGTAATTGTGAGTTCTAGCAGTGAAAGGTGTAAAGTTATTCTATCAAACTCTCTTAAGAACTGCTCGGCTCTTTGAGTGTTCAACAAATGAGGGTGTTCATTATCACCACTTGAGCACTGAGCAATTCAGAGCAAGTACATGTTTATTACCTGTTAAGATAACACAGCAGGTGAAATGCCTGTCTCATGGGTTTCAGGTAGCCCAGATGGAGGTGGTGCAAAACTCTGAAGGCCACCAGGACATTGTTGATGAGGATCGGACCCCAGCACAGGGCGAACAGCAATACCACCACCACCAGCATTATCACTAACTGCAGGGTAAAACAAGAGAACAAGCTCAATTTTATCCTTGTTCATCTATATCTATGTCTACATTTTATCTATCTATCTATCTATCTATCTATCTATCTATCTATCTATCTATCTATCTATCTATCTATCTATCTATCT
>JBCEWB010154280.1:0-10608 GCA_039654565.1 Peronia peronii
GTATGTATGTATGTATGTATGTATGTATGTATCTATGTATGTATGTATGTATGTATGTATGTATGTATGTATGTATCGTATGTATGTGTGTATATATGTATGTATGTATGTATGTATGGATGGATGGATGGATGGATATGTGGATGGATGGATGGATGGATGGATGGATGCATGCATGCATGCATAGATGGATGGATGGATGGATGGATGGATGGATGGATGGATGGATGGATAGATAGTTGGATGGATGGATGGACGAATTGATTGATGGATGCATGAATGGATGAACTGATGGATGGAGGATGGATGGATGAATGAATGAATGGATCAATGGATGGATGAATGCTTGCTTGCTTTCCATGTTTAAGCTCATTGCGATTCCAAAGCTAGGAATGAAATAGACCAGAACTCAGTTCATGTTCGTTTGGTAGAGAATGACAACCAAGTTACTATAATGCATTGACTCTCTTCTTACAGAAGAACAAGCCACTGATTGAGAAGAGAAGGCGAGCTAGGATCAACGAATGTCTGGCCCAGCTGAAAGAGATCATTATCAAGGAACAGAATATGGATGTGAGTAACTCAGCGCATTTTCCTTTGGCTATGGGTAGATAAGCACCACAATGCCTACCCATCATTCACGGCTGGACAGGCATCATACTGCCTGTGGATTACTCAGCTTTAACTCTAATCTAAACCCTAGCCCTATCCCCAAGCCCTGACTCTAACCCCAGCAGCCCTTATGGGATATTTTTTTCAAACTATGACGACGTAACTTTGGGGCCTATAGATCCGCCAGCGTTAGACATGCATAATGGTGTCTGTGCATTCGGTTTCCTATGTCTTCGCTTTGGATTTGCTAAGGATAGGTGGGCACCCTGGTGCTTTTGAATCCACTGATCTTTTCTCTTGTCTGTGACACGTTGTTAGTTATGACATAACGATAACGGTCCGAGATTGCCGTGAGCAGGTGGCTGAAAAGCGTAAATAGAACGTACCATTTGTTACTGTTATAACAGGAAGAAGTCAGTAACAGCTGTGACAGAAACAACAATAACATCTATAATCTTCTCCACTGTCTTAGCCATAATAATAACAACGAAAGCAGTGACTGTAACATTACAACTGTTTGTTGTGCAGATAATATTTGCTAAACTGGAACAAGCATACAAACAAACAAACAAACAAACAAACAAACAACAACAACAAGAAAAAATAACAAAATAGTGCCATCTGTCTCACTCACACAGGCTATTCTTTCGGGCATCAGCATCCTCTGTGCCACCTTCATTTCTGACGAGCAACTATGTTCAGACAGCTTAGTTACGTCTCATCCCCCAAGTACGAGAGCTATAAGACAAATGTGTAGAAAAGGAAAAAATGAGCTCTGCTGTCATTATTTGAAACGTGAACCAAAAAATCTGGAAACACTATCACAATGAGAAAAAAAATCATTCCACTTAATTTTACGGAATGTTCCGTTACTCCTGCTCCAAATAACAAATGAAAAAAAGGGCGATTTTTTTCCTACCTCACAATACTTGTGTTAGACCTGGCAAAGGGAATAATCTGGCTGATAGTCGAAACGGTTCATTCACCACTGTAATAACAACAGTAATAAAACCCTAACAATTCAGAGACACCATTAAATTGTTTTAGTCACCATCGCCACAATATTAAGAGCAACACACACTGTAATACGTTTTACTAGATCACAATCACCAAATATACAACATCAGCATTATCAACAAAAGTTCTTATAATGCGAGGCTGATCTTATCGAAAGTGTAGACAGTAAAGACATAACTATCAGTTAGAAAGACTGAAGCTAGAACCAACTTCAAGGGAATGACCGAAACTTTAACAAACATCGTTGTCCCGGACAGTAACTAAATCAGAATGCTGCATTCATTATCCCAAGAAATTCCATGGAATAAATTTTTCATTTTCAAAGACAACAAGGTCATGGTGACAAATTCAGTCTGCCCAAAGGTCATGACCTTAGTCAAGTTAAAACGGTAGCCCAGGCCTTCGGCTGACCACTTGAAATTTGCATCTTTGACCACTTGAGATATAAGTGGTTTCAGATAACCACCCAAATGGCCACTTGAGATGTTCCTTTGAAAGTCATATAACTGGCAATTAAACAGTCTGCTGTCAAACAGGAGGAGTTTGCTTTCTGCTTCACCATTGTCTCTTGTCAATCTTTGAAAACACTTTGCTCATTCCTAATGCCTGTCTCATTTGCATACTTCAGATTATGATGGTTGATAACATTTATTCCGTATTCGCTTATAAATAGGACCTTTGTACATCTCGCTATAGAAATTTTGGAAGAATCGACAGCACAAATTATTGACAGCAGAGACAAAAACGTGAATACCACATATGTTTTGCCCACTTCGGTCAAGAAAAAAGATGGTGTCGCATTCTGTAGCACTTTGTCTCAGGGTTTCTCTTCCTTCTCTCTTTACTTCAGTCTATAGGACAGGCGACTCAACATTACTGGAAATGTCTTGTTGCACAGCCTGCTTCCTATCCAGGCGCTCAAAGCTTAAAGACCACAGGCTCTCAACTTGTGGGGCCAATCCTTTCCAGCACTGGAGATTACTGCAGGCATAATTTCTGCTTTGCACTTAGGATATTTTATGAAGATGTGCTAATCAGAGCCTACAGGATATGTTACATTCATCCTGTTGAGATGCCGAAATCAGATCACTGAAGCTCCACGGAATTTGCTTGACATAAATGACAGCATAAAGGGGAACAAACGTATAGGTTTGTTGAAGCCATCAAGCCTATCCCTGAAATCATTTGCAAAGTAAATGTCCCTTCCCCCTTTTTCCCTGATTCCAGTCCTCTCAGATGGTGAACAAATACGTGGGATTCCATCTGTTGTCATATTCTATGTCCAACTCCGGTACCTCTTAGCGCTGATTTCCTGGCTGAGAAAGCCGCCCAAAGGTGGCTGACAGGTTTAAATAGAAGGTAACCTTTCCTGCCCTGATTTCTCCCCGAAATGATTGGACCGCCATTTCTTTCACTCTCCCTTTCATTGCTCCGATATTAAAAACTGTACCTTGTGTGATACACCACCTAGTGTGAAATAAATATCTAGCTCTCAAACAGTTAAGTCAGTTGTGTAAAAAGAAACATCAAAAGAAGGAAAATGAGATCAGTGTGAGTTTTCTTGTATTAATTATTTATTTGTGTAGAGAAATTCAAATTGTCCATGGAAAATTTGAAGCTAAATCGCTGACTGAGTTCATGGAGCATATTAGCCATGTATAAGCTTGAGGTGTGATAAGTATGTGGGGAGGATGATGCGCCCGTCTGGAGAGCCAACAACAAGGGCCTTCAACATGAAGGAAGCCGTAAGTTTCATGGGTAGAGGAGACCAAGAAAAAAGATGGTCAGGCGAAGTGGAAAAAGTACTGAGAAAAACAACAACTGTCTATCACTGAGGTCACACATCTGGTCCAACAAAAGCCAACTTCTCTGCCTTGATGCTCACGGTTTAACAGGAGAGAGGGCGGACAAATGAAATGACTTGATTTATGTTCGTGAGAATGGAAGATCGTTGTGCTCAGCCCTATTACTTCCCTCTACCAGACAAAAGAGGGACTGAACAAGTAGTGCAAAGAGGGAAAAAAAATCACTTTTGCACCCTTGGCTTAAACATACACTATGAAAAATTCCAGAAAAATTATGATGTAAAGAGAATGTTTTCTTCTTATTGATGTAATTTTATCAATTTTTTTGGCGACCAGTCTTTCGAATGACAAGAAGTAAAGGGATTTTTTTCTCTTTATACAGCTTGCTAAACACCGCAAAGGAAAGTAATAGGGCTGGTCGAAATGATTTCCCCTTACACGAGTCCCTCTTTTGGGAGGTGCAGATAATCTGCGAAACGATCTCCCATTGTCTCTTCGCAGCAGGGGAACTGATCATGTGTATCACACAAAATGATAATATGACTCAATGAGTTATCTGTGCTAGAAAAATGTCGTGGCAAATCACCCTGAGAAGCACTGATAATCAGGAAGAATTTTTTTTTTCATACTGCTCATACGATATAAATACTTGAACAACATTTCAGAGACATAATCATTCAAAGCAACAGAAAGTGATTCTCGCATAAAACAGTTTATTTGAAGAAGAGTTAAGTATTCCTTGAGCAAAAATTACGAAACATCATCAAAACCGAGATTTGGGATCCTTACTAGTCAGTTTTATAGTCAGCATATGCAAAACACCATTAAAATACGTATCTCTAGCATAATTCATGCTTTTTTAGCTAGACGAGATCATAAATTATTAGGAGATATAGTAGAATAATAGATCATAAACTAACACCAGTACTACAATGAGAGCATGATTATCAGGTTTATTGGCAATATAAAGGATTAGACAGGCTTGGGTCCAACAAAACGATATCCTTTCTAATCCTACAGCCCAGAGGAGGGTTTTTTTTTTTTTTCTCGAGAGAGAGAGAGAGAGAGAGAGAGGACACTACGTCTATGATTTATACTGGCCCTAAAAAGCAGAAGTTCTTTCAACTACAAAGTCAACATTCTTTTGCTCGTTTAGAAATTCTAATATTTTTCACTGAAAGGCCAGCCTGGACAGGAATATCTGTATACTCTTTTGGACAACAAACTCTGACGTGACGTATATTTTATTACAGGGACATCACGTGTTACTTGGCAACACTAAATGATTTTGCACTCTTCACCCCCATTGACACATGTCAGCAAATAAGTTTAACCCTTGGGTTCCCAGGACAATGATAACCATGATAATGTTAACATTGAATGTTATAATATAGCCCCATTGTCAACAAAAGTGTTCTAGCGCTTTAGAGGTGGAAACGGATAAAAAAAAATATTAACAAAGGAATCAACATAGATTTTCCTATATCCTAGATCCATTCAGTAGATCTACATCAAACAATATAGAAGCTTGGGTGGATCGTGGATCCGCTTGAATAAAATTGTTTGGAGTTTTCTTTATAATGGAAAAAATAATTTACACATTTATTTTATAGAAGTGTCTTTTTTTTTAGAAAACACTCACACACACACACACACACACAAAGACCGTCGACCGGTATTGGGATATTTACTAAATGAAGAAAATGCAGATAAATTCACAAATGGGGATGGAAAATGAAAAAAAAAAAAGAAAGTAAATAAATACGTAAAAACTGAAATTGAAGGAAATGAAATCATTTACGCCTTCATGATGAGGACTGAAACAAAAATAGCTTATTTCGAGCCCTTAACTCTGTCCATGGCAAAGTTCTTGCTTAGTTAAATCTGGAAAATCTTCCTAGCATTGATACTGATCTGGACTTGACTTGGAACAAGTAATAAGAACTAATATATTTGAACTGAACATTGCAATAGTATCTACACAAAGTGTTTAGAAATTCGGCTTTGAAGGAAATTGTTAATCTAGCAATTTGGACTTGAAGATCGATTTGGGCTGACATGAGCGACTTATATTTGAACTTAAAACTGCAAAAGGATGAATGATCAGAAATTCCGGCTGTGAAAGAGTTAGTTGAAGAATCAGTTGGGCTGTGATTTATGATTCCCTGATATTGCACAGTTGTGAGAATGGGGACATGATCCTAGTCAGGGCTCAATAACGGAGCGTTGTCTCCTTATCAGCGAAACTGCAGGAGTGGAATGTGAGAACAAGGTATGAGATCTGACATGTCTATTGTCCGTGTCAACGAATTTTGTATTGACTGTGTGTCAGAGAGCTCAGGTAAATGATGTTTATAGGAGATGATATATCGAATATTGACAGCTGTGCAAGAGGCACTGGCTACAGTGCTGGGTTCTTAAAAGATCTATGGATAGGAATTGTTGATTTCAAGGAGAGTTGAAGAGAAACCAGACCTTGTTTTACTTCATGTTTTTGATGTCTTGTCTTCCAAGCAAGCCGTTTGCATTGACAGAAAGTCAAAGTTATGAGTGCTGAGAAATTTTAACGGATCAAGATTCTGTCCTTTCAATAGGTTCTTTATATGATGTTATAGTGAATATTCCAGTATAGACTTGAGTCATGACAAATAGAATGTGAACCATTACAAGGAATTCAACAGAGATTTTAAATTTCTTATTTACACACAAAACATGCTCTCGTCCTTGAAAGTATGGAGGGAATCAGGAGTTAAAATTACCTTTGAACAAGAATAACAAAATCGACTGCGCCGACTTCAGAGACGCTGGAGAAACACACTTCTCGAGTCACTCTCTGAAGGATCTATTTAACAAAACGAATCCGCAGGCCACCCAGAGCTGTTTACGCCAGGTTGGTCTGTATGACAAATTCTAACATCGCTTCGTCACAGATACCTTGATAAGCATGCGACGATCCCCAGGGGACGCCGCAAACTTGCTTACATCTATCTTTTTAGTTTTGTTATACAACATTTGACCACCCAAAATTTTTATACACATTTTGATATCCCTTTATAACTCATAACGCATTGTCCATTCAGGGCTACATTTTATCTATGTACACCTTGATCAGAATTTTACTGTGTAAATGTACCCACCGTGTTTGACACAATATAGCCGTTATCGTGCTGATGTGTCGTTAAACCCCAACACTAACACTGATACAATAGAACTTCACTCGTTATTACACATATATAGAGGAAAAGTTTTGAACATACAGCAGTAGAGGCCGTTTCATACACACTGCAACGAGGAAAGTTTCCAATATAAGCTTATGTTAGTACTAACGATACGTAACATTTAGAAATATACCTGCTGACAACTGAGGACAGGTAGGAAACAGTTGCAACACAGAGAATGATCAAATATGAAGTTCTCCGTACATTTCCAGTGGTTGCAAATATATAATCCAGGAACCTTTGCTCTGTTTCTACTTCCTTCTCATAAATGTTTATTTTGTATTTAATCACTCCCCTTTCAGTTGAATGCCATTTTCTTTCGTGAAAAGCGCATGCATGATATGTGAAATTCGTTATATGCATTGCATCCAAACTGATGAAAGAAAAGGGGAAGAAACGAAGACCAGTAGAGTTATCATCTAGACAGAATGTTTGTCTTTACACTATTGTTGTTGTCTCAATGCAATTCAAGAATCGGGGTTCAGATGTTCTTGGCAACTCATACTTGATTTGCGACTACCACCAAATCGTTACTAATCTGATGAAAGTTCATCTTCAAAATTATACCCTGTATTTTTCTGGCCCAATCTATAGCACACAAAGCAATACATATGCCAATGAAACAACAAAGTTAAACAGTTACTTTAAAGTCTCCTTTTTTAGATAAAATAAAACCTCATAATAATAACGAGTTACAAGGTGAAACACTTTTTTTTTTCTTGTCTCTCCTGAAAATTTCAGGTCATGGAAGTTATGAGTTTTATCACACAAGTAAATGAAATATTAGTTGACACGAGTCATACGCATGCGTGGCAATGCCTTCTTCCTTCTTCCTTTCATCTCGGCCAGGCCTTGTCCATCTATCGCAATGCCGCCGTGACAAATGACCCGCGGTAGAGCAAAACTGAATGTCCAGCCCACGATTGGTCTCCCGAGGCTTTATCTCAGTCAGATTAGCCTACAATCCTCTCGCTTTGTCTAGCAATCAAAATTGTTTTCTTAACTTTCCAGGCACATTTGGAAACGTATGTTCTCTTCTTTCATCTGGGATCACAAAGAGGGGAGAAACAAACACGGGCCCTGGCAACAGAATGTGTCCTCATCTACAGTTTAGAAAGAAGATTTGCCGTGGACGAGGAGAACAAAAAAAGAAACTCTCTTATTTGTTCTTCTGTCAATGTACCTACGGTGTCCGCGTCACCACTATCTTCGAGCGTTATCTTTCCATTGGCCACCATTGTTGTTCCGTTCCGGGCCGGGCATTATGGGAGATTTGTCCGCTAGGTGTCGCCAGCGCGCGCAGACGCCACCTATTGTCCAACAGTGGAAGAAAAAACATGCCAAGACGAAAGTGATACAGTGAGCCTTTCTTGCCTCGGGGGTCAGTGATTATGTCTCCCTCTTTCTCCACTCAGAGAATGACCTAAATCTTCTCAGCTGGACAAGTTGATAAACGAACTGAAAAAGAAAACTGAAAAGGAAAAGACCTTGAAGGAAAAAAAAAGCGTGCAGATGGGGGATGTCGGGACGTGAGAATGTCCGCCAGTTTGTCACGACTCCGGGCGTAACGTCATCATGCCCACAGCAAACTTGATCTCCAAACTTATTATCTCCGGTCCCATAAGAGCGATAGCTTATACAGCACACACATATACATACACACACACACATACACAAAAATATGTATTTTGATAATCAAAGGCCCCTTTATTAGCCTTGAACCGAGTTTAGCGCCATCCGATAGGAATTTTCCAATTAGAAGAGCTTGACAAGGACATGGGACCGCTTTGTCGTTATATAACGTTATTGCTGGGCAGGTTTCCCTAACAATGAGTTTTTTCTATCAACTTTTTTGGCGTTTTTTTTTTTTTTTTTGAGGCAAGTCATTGCTGTCTACTTTTTACTTTCTAGTTGCATGCGTTTACCGTCATTTTGTTGTTGTTGTTGTTGTTGCTATTTTTGTTGTTGTTGTTGTTGTCGTTGTTGTTTTGTCTCGTTTTAGTTTCTGTTTTGCTTTTTTGAAAGTTGTTGTTTTGTCTCGTTTTAGTTTCTGTTTTGCTTTTTGAAAAGATACATTATATATTTTTATTGCCTTTGGTTTGGTTTTGTTCTTGTAGTTAACATTTTGTGTTCTTCCAAGGACAAATCATTTACTTTTTGATTTTCATTTTTTAAAGACTTTCCACTCTTTTCCTTCTTAAGGCAAATCTTTTTTTGTGGTCTTTTAAGTTGTGAAAAGTTGTTGGTCTTCATTACTTGTGAAGGTGAACATAACTTCGTGGGTTTTTATGATACGGCCTCTATAGAAGAGCTCAAAAATGAAAGTGAATATCTAAATGTATCAATAAAGGAATGAATGAATGCATGAATTAATAAATGAATACGCAAATGAATGAATAAATGAATAGATAAATGAATGAATGACTGAATGAATGAATAGATAAATGAATGAATGAATCAATGAATCAATGCATGAATGAATGAATGTATGAATGAATGAATGAATGAATGAATACATAAACAAATAGTAACGGAAAAGTTAATATATTAATAGATTTCCTCAAAAAGATAATTCCATGAACTAGTATAAGATATCTATCTTATAATGCAATAATAAGAGAGATTGTCTATCTTTATTTCGCCCTTCTCACCATAACCAAGCTACCACCAATGTCAGTAGCTACAAGACAATGACATGTAACAAAGCTGCCCCCCCCCCTCTCACACAGAAACACCCTACCTCTTCAGGCATCTCCATGCTACCACTTGAGGGGCAAAGTATGGGGCAGTTACCCCCATGTACGAGACCATAGCGATACGCCACAGGAACAAGTGTCCACATGCCGGACTCAAAGACATTTGAGTAGCCCACTATTGCCTGCTCTAGCCAGCCCGCCCCAAGGTCCTTGTCGAATGTTGTCCGGGAGAAAAGCAAAATTCAACAGCTTTTGTCGCGGTTAAGTTAAGTTTCTCTCCTCCTTGAGAGCTCGTCTTTTGTTGTTTCAAGACTCGAGGACATAAAAGGAAAGAAGGACAATGTCCTAGGAGGTCGAAAGAGGACAAAAAAGAGATGGTGATTTTGAAGATTCGTTAAAGAAAAACGGCTGAAATGTCAAGCTATTATCAAATATGGCGTGGCTGATAGAACTCTCAGGTTGTCTCAAACGTCTTACACCCTTTCTTTAAACAAGAGTGTGTGCGTTTGTGTGTATGTGTGTGTCTCTATGTGAGAGTATGTGTGTTTCATTTCTCTTTCTGATTCTTGAGTGAATATTTGTCTCTGTCCTCTTTTCGGCGGTAATTGTTACACTGTTACTTCCTCGGACATTGTCATAGAACGTTATTTCATCTCTCAATCAAATATTTACTTCAAAGTTCAAAGATCAACAAACACAAAGCAAACATAAATTTTTTTTTAAAATCTGTGAGTAGTGAAATTCTTTGATCTAGGATCTAGGACTCATTACATAACAGGACTAACGAAATGTTATAATCTAATTTGCCAAGAAATGAAAGTAATTATTATGCAGCCATCTGGTCATTAGAGCATGAAAAGTAGGTAATGGATACAATTTCAATATGTGAGGGCACCTTTTTAATTAAAATTTGGCACCAGTACAAAAGAAGAGGGGTTAAAAATTGAACAATAAGTCAAAGATTTATGCTCAGCCATCAACTCCACGTTTTTGAAAACTGTAACTCATTGAAAAGATGACATAGACTGTTCCAGTATTGCTGTTGTTGTTGTTGTTGTTGATGATGATGTTATAGTTGTTGTTGCTGTTTTTGTAACTGTTGTTGTTGCGGTTGTCGTTGCTGCTGTTGTTGTTGTTGCTATTGTTGTTGTTGTTGTTGTTGTGATTGTTGTTGCTACTGCTGCTGTTGTTGTTGTTGTTGTTGTTGTTGTTATTGTTGTTGTTGTTGTTGTTGTTGTTGTTGTTGTTGTTGTTGTTGTT